>CM068344.1:131752-294252 GCA_034769755.1 Odontamblyopus lacepedii | reverse complement strand
GTGGAGTGTGTGATGGTCTGAGGGGCTGATGGGGCAGATTAGAGTCTCACTTCCATCAGTCTGCCCCAGGGCAGCTGTGGCTACAGTAGTAGTTTACACTGAGTGTGGAGTGAATGAAGAATAAACTGTAAAGTGCTTTGGGTGTCATGAAAGGCGCTGTATAAATGCAAAGATTAATAATGAATTATTCTGCAAACTCAATTTTTATGGTTATGGTTGGATTATTACTATAGTTTTGGTTAGATTAGGGTTAGACTAAGGGTTACACAGAGCACGGTTTAGTTTATAAAGTTTTAAACAGGAAAAGATGTCCCACCTGACGAGCCCGATTCCAAAGCCGGCGAATCGGTTCAGCTGCTCTGAAAAACAGAAATCAGACATTATTTATTTATTATTATTATTATCATTATTATTATCATTATTATTATCATTATTATTATCATTATTATTATTATTATTATTATAGATAGTTACTGTGACGTTCAAACATTTGTGACACTACAGTCTGACGCTTTGTGCACCGTGGTCCACCTTAACATATATCAAAAGCTAAATAAATCCACGGACAATGATACGAGTGCAGTTTAAAACCCTAACTGACGAATCACGGACAGTTGAGAACAGAAAACGTATAAAAAAGGGGAATTTTACAGGTAAAGGGCAACATGGTGCTCCCATGATGCACCTGCACTCATCTTAAATAAAGTGCCAGAGACGCAAAATAAAACAAAAAATAAGCATTACTGAGGTGAATTTATGAGGGATAAGAAAGAGTGAAATCTGAGTGTGTGATTTTGTACGTTTGAGATATTTGGATACTTGATTCTCTCGACACTTTCACTGTTTTTATTGCATTTTCATCCATCAGCCCCAAGTGTTTTAGTGAGCGGTGTAAAAGTCCTTCTGGGGAATGAGCCTCGGCTGCAAACACGTCAGATTATCCGAGTGTGAATCTATGTTTGTGTCTCTGTCTCTTTTCAATAAACGATAAATACATTAACTAAATAAACCATCAGCAGAGCCCGAGAGCCTGACCTCAGTTGACCCGCTGCTCGGGCCTGTCCCCGGCTCTCCGTGCTTCACAGAGACACTTTTATTTAACAAACATCTAAATCATAAACATATTAACACATACATATATTTTACGCTATATCTGACCTAAATCCGCCCTGACTCCGGCTCTGTTTGCGTTCATGCTCCTCTGTCGCTCTGACGCGGCGTCACTTGTTATTAGCCTATTAGCCTGTTAGCTTCGTGTTAGCTTCGTGTTAGCTTCGTGTTAGCTTCGTGTTAGCTTCGTGTTAGCTTCGTGTTAGCTTCGTGTTAGCTTCGTGTTAGCTGCATCTTGCTACACCGACTCTTCAAAGAAATCACAGCCGACAGAGACAGCGGTCATTTGTCCCACGGTGCCGGTCTGTCCTCCGCTCCGCATGTCCCGTCTCTGACCTTTGGGTTCGCAGACACACGCCCTTCAGAGCCGGACGTTAGCCTGTCATTAGCCTATCGTTAGCCTGTCATTAGCCTGTTAGCCACTACCCCCGAGCCCCACACCGACCTACCGGAGGGAGGGAGGCCGGGCTGCGGTGCGTCCCAGCCGGCCGCTGCTCTGTAGGCTCCGGTCTCTGCCCCGGGCTCCTCGTACTGCGGGCTCCGGTGCAGGTTGCGGCTACCCGGGATGTCCGGAGGAGTAGTGACCCGGTACTGGAGCTGCGGGTCCGGGGCCAGCCTGTAGCCCAGCCCGTCGAAGCTGTCGGGCCGCCGGGACGCCATGGCTCGGGTCAGACGCGGCGCATTCACGGGGCGGACGGTCGGGTTCGGAGCGGTGGCCAGAGAGGTTCCGGATGCTGCGGAGCTCACGGTACCGCCGCGGCTCAGTGGCGCCCCTCAGGGGCGCAAGGAGGCACTGGCAGAGGACACTCGGGTAAAGGTCCACGCGTCCCTGTGTCCCCTGTACCACCAGATTTATACAATACCACTGATTTGTCCCAGTTTTACACAAGAAATGTCCCAGTGTCCCTATTTTACAACAATCTGATCTCTGCCAACGGTAAAGAGAGGCAAAAAACGCCATTTGTTTAGGTAAAATACAGAAAGAAAATGTGACTTTACTGACTCACATGTTCATTATGAATGGGCCGAGTGCAGAACAGTTTTCATTAAGCACTCGATTCATTCGATTCACAGTTTTATTATTGCCTTGACAAACTGAGGATGTCCCAGTTTTTGATTTTGAAAATCTGGTCACTTGGGTTCTTTATTTAACACTGACTGAGGTTTGAGACCAGGGACCCAGGGAACCCGCTCTGAAAACCTACAATTTAAGGAGAAAGCTCACCAGGACCCAGGAGAATCAGAATCAGAATCAATGGTTTTATTGCCGTATAAGTGAACAGGTTCACAACATTAGGAAATTGCTGCGGTACTTGGAGCAGATGTAGACAAACCCTAAACATGCAACAAATAAGATAGAATAAAATAAAGTAGAAAACAATAAACTATAACACAAAAATGTACAAGAATATAAGAATATAACAGTGGGGAGCAGGTCAGAAAGTCCATAACCAGGGGGAGAGGGTCAGATCCGACCTGCACATGTCCGAGTCCTGGAGGTGACAGGTCCTGAAGAGATGGAGGCTACAACCAATCTCTGTTTGTCCCTAATGGAGGCTCCAGCACCACATGGTGATGGAGGAGGTGAGGATGGAGGAGGAGAGGATGGAGGTGAGGATGGAGGCGGTGAGGGTGGAGGAGGAGAGTATGGAGGAGGTGAGGGTGGAGGAGGTGAGGATGGAGGAGGTGAGGATGGAGGTGAGGAGGTGAGGATGGAGGCGGTGAGGGTGGAGGAGGAGAGTATGGAGGAGGTGAGGGTGGAGGAGGTGAGGGTGGAGGAGGTGAGGATGGAGGAGGTGAGGGTGGAGGAGGAGAGTATGGAGGAGGTGAGGGTGGAGGAGGTGAGGGTGGAGGAGAAGATGGAGGAGAAGATGGAGGAGGTGAGGATGGAGGTGAGGATGGAGGCGGTGAGGGTGGAGGAGGTGAGGGTGGAGGAGAAGATGGAGGAGGTGAGGATGGAGGAGCTGCAAGTTGAATCTCTTCAGCCTCAGGAAGTACATCCTCTGCTGGGCCGACTTTATGATGGAGGTGAGGGTGGGTTTGAGGTCCTGGGTGATGGTGGGTTTGAGGTCCTGGGTGATGGTGGGTTTGAGGTCCTGGGTGATGGTGGGTTTGAGGTCCTGGGTGACGGTGGGTTTGAGGTCCTGGGTGATGGTGGGTTTGAGGTCCTGGGTGACGGTGGGTTTGAGGTCCTGGGTGACGATGGGTTTGAAGTCCTGGGTGATGGTGGGTTTGAGGTCCTGGGTGATGGCGGGTTTGAAGTCCTGGGTGATGGTGGGTTTGAAGTCCTGGGTGAGGGTGGGTTTGAGGTCCTGGGTGAGGGTGGGTTTGAGGTCCTGGGTGATGGTGGGTTTGAAGTCCTGGGTGATGGTGGGTTTGAGGTCCTGAGTGATGGTGGGTTTGAGGTCCTGGGTGATGGAGGGTTTGAAGTCCTGGGTGATGGTGGGTTTGAGGTCCTGGGTGATGGTGGGTTTGAGGTCCTGAGTGATGGTGGGTTTGAGGTCCTGGGTGATGGAGGGTTTGAAGTCCTGGGTGATGGTGGGTTTGAGGTCCTGGGTGATGGTGGGTTTGAGGTCCTGGGTGATGGCGGGTTTGAGGTCCTGAGTGATGGTGGGTTTGAGGTCCTGGGTGATGGAGGGTTTGAAGTCCTGGGTGATGGTGGGTTTGAGGTCCTTGGTGATGGTGGGTTTGAAGTCCTGGGTGATGGTGGGTTTGAGGTCCTGGGTGGAGCTGGTGGGTTTGAGGTCCTGGGTGATGGTGGATTTGAGGTCCTAGGTGATGGAGGGTTTGAGGTCCTGGGTGATGAAGGGTTTGAAGTCCTGGGTGATGGTGGGTGTGAGGTCCTGGGTGATGGTGGGTGTGAGGTCCTGGGTGATGGTGGATGTGAGGTCCTGGGCGGTGGTAAGGTTGAGGTCCTGGGGGATGGTGGGTTTGAGGTCCTGGGTGATGGAGGGTTTGAAGTCCTGGGTGATGGTGGGTTTGAGGTCTTGGGTGATGGTGGGTTTGAGGTCTTGGGTGATGGTGAGTTTGAGGTCCTGGGTGATGGTGGGTTTGAGGTCCTGGGTGATGCAGGGTTTGAAGTCCTGGGTGATGGTGGGTTTGAGGTCCTGGGTGATGGTGGGTTTGAGGTCCTGGGTGATGGTGGATTTGAGGTCCTGGGTGATGGTGGGTTTGAGGTCCTGGGTGATGGAGGGTCTGAGGTCCTGGGTGATGGTGGGTTTGAGGTCTTGGGTGATGGTGGGTTTGAAGTGCTGGGTGAGGGTGGGTTTGAGGTCCTGGGTGATGGTGGGTTTGAGGTCCTGGGTGATGGTGGGTTTGAGGTCCTGGGTGATGGAGGGTTTGAGGTCCTGGGTGATGGTGGGTTTGAGGTCTTGGGTGATGGTGGGTTTGAGGTTTTGGGTGATGGTGGATTTGAGGTCCTGGGTGATGGTGGGTTTGAAGTTCTGGGTGATGGTGGGTTTGAGGTCCTGAGTGAGGGTGGGTTTGAGGTCCTGGGTGATGGTGGGTTTGAAGTCCTGGGTGATGGTGGGTTTGAGGTCCTGAGTGATGGTGGGTTTGAGGTCCTGGGTGAGGGTGGGTTTGAGGTCCTGGGTGATGGTGGGTTTGAAGTCCTGGGTGAGGGTGGGTTTGAGGTCCTGGGTGAGGGTGGGTTTGAGGTCCTGGGTGATGGTGGGTTTGAAGTCCTGGGTGATGGTGGGTTTGAGGTCCTGAGTGATGGTGGGTTTGAGGTCCTGGGTGATGGAGGGTTTGAAGTCCTGGGTGATGGTGGGTTTGAGGTCCTGGGTGATGGTGGGTTTGAGGTCCTGAGTGATGGTGGGTTTGAGGTCCTGGGTGATGGAGGGTTTGAAGTCCTGGGTGATGGTGGGTTTGAGGTCCTGGGTGATGGTGGGTTTGAGGTCCTGGGTGATGGCGGGTTTGAGGTCCTGAGTGATGGTGGGTTTGAGGTCCTGGGTGATGGAGGGTTTGAAGTCCTGGGTGATGGTGGGTTTGAGGTCCTGGGTGATGGTGGGTTTGAGGTCCTGAGTGATGGTGGGTTTGAGGTCCTGGGTGATGGAGGGTTTGAAGTCCTGGGTGATGGTGGGTTTGAGGTCCTGGGTGATGGTGGGTTTGAGGTCCTGGGTGATGGCGGGTTTGAGGTCCTGAGTGATGGTGGGTTTGAGGTCCTGGGTGATGGAGGGTTTGAAGTCCTGGGTGATGGTGGGTTTGAGGTCCTTGGTGATGGTGGGTTTGAAGTCCTGGGTGATGGTGGGTTTGAGGTCCTGGGTGGAGCTGGTGGGTTTGAGGTCCTGGGTGATGGTGGATTTGAGGTCCTAGGTGATGGAGGGTTTGAGGTCCTGGGTGATGAAGGGTTTGAAGTCCTGGGTGATGGTGGGTGTGAGGTCCTGGGTGATGGTGGGTGTGAGGTCCTGGGTGATGGTGGATGTGAGGTCCTGGGCGGTGGTAAGGTTGAGGTCCTGGGGGATGGTGGGTTTGAGGTCCTGGGTGATGGAGGGTTTGAAGTCCTGGGTGATGGTGGGTTTGAGGTCTTGGGTGATGGTGGGTTTGAGGTCTTGGGTGATGGTGAGTTTGAGGTCCTGGGTGATGGTGGGTTTGAGGTCCTGGGTGATGCAGGGTTTGAAGTCCTGGGTGATGGTGGGTTTGAGGTCCTGGGTGATGGTGGGTTTGAGGTCCTGGGTGATGGTGGGTTTGAGGTCCTGGGTGATGGTGGGTTTGAGGTCCTGGGTGATGGAGGGTCTGAGGTCCTGGGTGATGGTGGGTTTGAGGTCTTGGGTGATGGTGGGTTTGAAGTGCTGGGTGAGGGTGGGTTTGAGGTCCTGGGTGATGGTGGGTTTGAGGTCCTGGGTGATGGTGGGTTTGAGGTCCTGGGTGATGGAGGGTTTGAGGTCCTGGGTGATGGTGGGTTTGAGGTCTTGGGTGATGGTGGGTTTGAGGTTTTGGGTGATGGTGGATTTGAGGTCCTGGGTGATGGTGGGTTTGAAGTTCTGGGTGATGGTGGGTTTGAGGTCCTGAGTGAGGGTGGGTTTGAGGTCCTGGGTGATGGTGGGTTTGAAGTCCTGGGTGATGGTGGGTTTGAGGTCCTGAGTGATGGTGGGTTTGAGGTCCTGGGTGAGGGTGGGTTTGAGGTCCTGGGTGATGGTGGGTTTGAAGTCCTGGGTGAGGGTGGGTTTGAGGTCCTGGGTGAGGGTGGGTTTGAGGTCCTGGGTGATGGTGGGTTTGAAGTCCTGGGTGATGGTGGGTTTGAGGTCCTGAGTGATGGTGGGTTTGAGGTCCTGGGTGATGGAGGGTTTGAAGTCCTGGGTGATGGTGGGTTTGAGGTCCTGGGTGATGGTGGGTTTGAGGTCCTGAGTGATGGTGGGTTTGAGGTCCTGGGTGATGGAGGGTTTGAAGTCCTGGGTGATGGTGGGTTTGAGGTCCTGGGTGATGGTGGGTTTGAGGTCCTGGGTGATGGCGGGTTTGAGGTCCTGAGTGATGGTGGGTTTGAGGTCCTGGGTGATGGAGGGTTTGAAGTCCTGGGTGATGGTGGGTTTGAGGTCCTTGGTGATGGTGGGTTTGAAGTCCTGGGTGATGGTGGGTTTGAGGTCCTGGGTGGAGCTGGTGGGTTTGAGGTCCTGGGTGATGGTGGGTTTGAGGTCCTGGGTGATGGAGGGTTTGAGGTCCTGGGTGATGAAGGGTTTGAAGTCCTGGGTGATGGTGGGTGTGAGGTCCTGGGTGATGGTGGGTGTGAGGTCCTGGGTGATGGTGGGTGTGAGGTCCTGGGCGGTGGTAAGGTTGAGGTCCTGGGGGATGGTGGGTTTGAGGTCCTGGGTGATGGTGGGTTTGAGGTCTTGGGTGATGGTGGGTTTGAGGTCTTGGGTGATGGTGAGTTTGAGGTCCTGGGTGATGGTGGGTTTGAGGTCCTGGGTGATGCAGGGTTTGAAGTCCTGGGTGATGGTGGGTTTGAGGTCCTGGGTGATGGTGGGTTTGAGGTCCTGGGTGATGGTGGGTTTGAGGTCCTGGGTGATGGTGGGTTTGAGGTCCTGGGTGATGGAGGGTTTGAGGTCCTGGGTGATGGTGGGTTTGAGGTCCTGGGTGATGGTGAGTTTGAGGTCCTGGGTGATGGTGGGTTTGAGGTCCTGGGTGATGGTGAGTTTGAGGTCCTGGGTGATGGTGGGTTTGAGGTCTTGGGTGGTGGCGGGTTTGAGGTCCTGGGTGATGGTGAGTTTGAGGTCCTGGGTGATGGTGGGTTTGAGGGCCTGGGTGGTCGTGGGCTTGAGGTTCTGGGTTATGGTGGGTTTGAGGTCCTGGGTGATGATGGGTTTGAGGTCCTGGGTGGTGGCGGGTTTGAGGTCCTGGGTGATGGTGAGTTTGAGGTCCTGGCTGATGGTGGGTTTGAGGTCCTGGGTGATGGTGGGTTTGAGGTCCTGGGTGGTGGCGGGTTTGAGGTCCTGGGTGGAGCTGGTGGGTTTGAGGTTCTGGGTGATGGCGGGTTTGAGGTCCTGGGTGATGGTGCGTTAGTGATCCACCTGCAGAGAGGATCAGGCACGTTCATCTTTGGGCAGACAGTGCTGAAGGCAGAGCTGAAGTCCACAAACAGGATCCTGGTGTAGGTTCCTGGGGAGTCCAGATGCCGCAGGGTGAAGTGTAGAGCCATGTTGATCTGTGGCTCTGTCGGCAAACTGCAGGGTCCAGGAGGGGCCGTGAGGATCTTGAGGTGGGGCAGAACCAGGTGCTCCAATGACTTCATGACCACAGATGTCAGAGCCACAGGTCTGGAGTAATTGAGTCCAATAAGAAACTAAGAAAAGTCCCCTTGACTTTAAAAGTGTCATCTGTAAAACTGTGACTAAAACTGTAAACCCGTCTGAGACACAAACTCCGCCAGTGGAAACAAAAGATGGAAAGATGTTCAGGACTCTTCAGGACTGTCAGGACTCTTCAGGACTCTTCAGGACTCTTCAGAACTCTTCAGGACTGTCAGGACTCTTCAGGACTCTTCAGGACTGTCAGGACTCTTCAGGACACTTCAGGACTGTCAGGACCCTTCAGGACTGTTCAGGACTCTTCAGGACTGTCCAGGACTCTTCAGGACTCTTCAGGACTGTCAGGACTCTTCAGGACTGTCAGGACCCTTCAGGACTGTTCAGGACTATACAGGACTGTCAGGACTCTTCAGGACTCTTCAGGACTGTCAGGACCCTTCAGGACTGTTCAGGACTCTTCAGGACTGTCAGGACTCTTCAGGACTCTTCAGGACTGTCAGGACCCTTCAGGACTGTTCAGGACTATACAGGACTGTCAGGACTCTTCAGGACTCTTCAGGACTCTTCAGGACTGTCAGGACTCTTCAGGACTGTCAGGACCCTTCAGGACTGTTCAGGACTATACAGGACTGTCAGGACCCTTCAGGACTCTTCAGGACTGTCAGGACCCTTCAGGACTCTTCAGGACTCTTCAGGACTGTCAGGACTCTTCAGGACTCTTCAGGACTGTCAGGACCCTTCAGGACTGTTCAGGACTATACAGGACTGTCAGGACTCTTCAGGACTCTTCAGGACTCTTCAGGACTGTCAGGACTCTTCAGGACTCTTCAGGACTGTCAGGACTCTTCAGGACTCTTCAGGACTGTCAGGACTCTTCAGGACTGTCAGGACCCTTTAGGACTCTTCAGGACTCTTCAGGACGGGGCTCCAGTCACAGCACAAAAGGAACACAAACTGAGGGAGGATATATTTGCCTGATTTCAGTGGAATAAATAAGTGTAAAATGTGGCCTGTGTTGTGTAGAAACTTGATGTGTCTCTGAAAGGGCTTCCTGACTTTTTTATACAGTTTATTTAGTCCCAAAAGAACAGTGTCAGGCAGAGTCACTACTCACTGTACTGTTCATGTGGCACATTCAGATCAGAATCTCAGCTTCAGGGACACTGTTTTTATCATATGATTCATTGTTCAGTGTTGTATCACTGAACTTTAAACCTTGAATTACGCCAATAAAAAAAGACAAAAAAACTCTTATTTCTCTCCTTCAGCCGCCTCGTGTTCAGGAGGAGAAGAGCGAGTCTTGGTTTTGGAATATTTCCTTAAATCCTTTGGGGACTTTTGGAGACGTTCGAGGTGAGTGCTGTAGTTTTGGAGATATGAACGACTCTTTTACAGGATAAATTGGGGTCAGTCATTCAGGAAGCCTCAAAATGCTGTAAAACGCCCAAAATTGAGTCAGTCGTTTGTTCTTAGGTTTGTGCTGCAGAAAGAATATGTGTGTGTTAGTAGAGCGTGTGTGTGTGTGTGTTAGTAAAGTGTGTGTGTGTGTGTGTGTGTTAATTCAATTCAATTCAATTCAATTCAATTTATTTTGTAGCGCCCAAAATCGCAACAACAGTAGCCTCTAAGGGCGTTCCAAGATATGGATGAGTAAAACATACACACAGACATATCAAAACAGGAATAAACAACATTCATGTAAAGCAGCAAATGAAACATTGTCCAGTCATCCCCTGTCCTTAGACCCTCCTTCTCAGCAAGGAAAAACTCCAAAAAACCCAGGGTCCTGGGAAAAAGAAGAACCCTCGGGGAGAACTACAGTGAAGGAGGGATCCACTCCCATGGACGGACAGGCTATAGATGTCCAGGCCCGTGGGCCAGTTCAGTATGACCACAGCTACCCAGGTGGGGAAGGAGCCGGGCGAGGAGGAGGAGAAGAGGGCGAGGAGGAGGAGCCGGGCGAGGAGGAGGAGCCAGGCGAGGAGGAGGAGCCAGGCGAAGAGGAGGAGCGAGGTCCAGCTGCCATCAGGCGTCTGAAAGAGTTCCACTCCACAGGGGGAGTGGGACAGGGGACAACATGTGAATAGCAATGAACAAACTACAGATGAGAACATAGTGAGTGATGCTGGTGAGAAGAAAGGAGGAAACAGAGGACAGTGCTCAGGTTGCCACACTTCCCCCAGCTTGTTATCTCCTGCGGCAGCTTATCTTAGTGACATCAACTAAGTAACCTGGTCATAAGCTATTCCGAAGAGGAAGGTTTTAAGCCTGGTCTTAAATAAAGAGACTGTGGAGCCTGTTTAACATCAACAGGGAGTTGATTCCATAACACAGGAGCTTGGTAACTGAAGGCTCTCCCCCCCACTGTACTTTTAGACACTCTAGGAACCACTAATAATCCTGCATTCTGAGAGCGAAGTGCTCTATTTGGCTGATAGGGGACAATGGCATCCTGAAGATATGATGGGGCCATATTGTTTAAGGCTTTGTATGTCAGGAGGAGAACTTTGAATCTAATTCTAAACTCGACAGGAAGCCAGTGAAGTGATTTTAACACAGGACTGATGTGATCACGCCTTTTAGTTCCTGTTAGGACTCTGGCCGCTGCATTTTGGACCAACTGGAAGCTTCTTAAAGTACCTTTAGTGCAGACGGTGAGCAGAGAATTACAGTAATCTAGTCTGGATGTAACAAATGCATGGATAAGTTTTTCAGCATCATTTTTAGGCAAAATTTTTCTGATTTTAGTTATGTTTCGCAGGTGAAAATATGCAGTTTTACAGGCTTGGTTTATATGAGCTGTGAATGAGAGATTTTGGTCAAATACGACTCCAAGGTTTTTACAGTAGAGCTAGAGGCTATACTCACATTGTCAAGTGAGATTATCTGGTCTGACAGAGAATCTCTCTGACCTTTAGGACCGACAACAATGACCTCTGTTTTTCAGGGTTTAAAAGGAGGTAATTCAGGGTCATCCAGGTTTTGATGTCCTTCACACAGGCACTGAGCTTATCGATTTGATCGGTCTGATTAGGTTTCATTGATAAGTACAGCTGAGTGTCATCAGCATAGCAGTGGAAATTAATGCCATGTTTTCTGATAATGTTACCTAATGGCAACATATACAGAGTAAACAGGATTGGACCAAGCACAGATCCTTGTGGAACACCACAAGCTACTTTAGAGCAGGGAGAGGTGCACTGGTTTACACTAACAAACTGGTACCTATCTGATAGAGAGGATTTAAACCATTTGAGGGCGGTCCCTCTGACACCTATGTCACATTCTGACCTCTGCAGTAGAATGTTGTGATCAATGGTGTCAAACGCTGCACTGAGGTCCAGTAGGACCAGGACTGAAGCCAGCCCGTTATCAGCAGCTAGTAGCAAATCATTTGTCACTTTAAGCAGAGCAGTTTCTGTGCTGTGGTGAGCTCTGAAACCAGACTGAAATGTTTCATATAAATTATTGCCCTGCAGATGGTGACAAAACTGTTTCACCACAACTCGTTCCAGAATCTTTGAGAGAAATGGAAGATTCGAGATAGGTCTGTAGTTGGCTAGTTCATCAGGATTTAAGCTAGGTTTTTTCAAAAGCGGTTTAATTACAGCATATTTAAAGGACTGAGGAACAAAGCCATTTTCTAATGACATATTTATTATGTTATGGATGGAACCTATTATTAAGTGGAGAGCTTCTTTGAGGAGTTTGACTGGAATAGGGTCGAGCAAACAAGTTGATGGTTTGGACGACATGATGACTGAGGTAATCTCCGCCTCATCGACAGGAGTAAATTTGTCTAATTCTATTAGAGGATTTATGTGGGATATTGGTGTTACAAACTGGATTTGCTGAATTTGCTCGGGGCTGATTTTTGGAGTGGCTTCGTTGATCTTGTCTCTAATGGTTATAATTTTGTAATCGAAGAATTCAAGAAAGTCACAACTGAACTTCGAAGGGAGAAGAGACTCAGGGGCAGTATGCGAGTTTGTCAGCCTGGCTACAGTGCTGAACAGAAATCTGGGGTTGCTTTTGTTTACTTCTATTAGGTTTGAATAGTATCTGGTTTGTGCTTTTCGCAGAGCGGCCTTATAAGAGAGCAGGCAGAGCTTCCATGCCTTCAGAGACTGCTCGGAGCGAGAGCGGCGCCAGAGCTTCTCTGTGCGTCTCACGTGTTGTTTGAGTGATCGCAGTTCTGGAGTAAACCAAGGAGCCGGAGGTCTTGGTTTAATGCTTTTCTGTTTTAGCGGAGCTGCAACATCGAGAGCAGATTTTAAGGTGAGCATTGTCCTATCCACAAACTGATCCATGATAATTGGATTAAAGTTGTTCTCAATGTCACATGGCATATCATTTAATACTGGCTCGATTATTTCTTTGAACTCGGCTACCGATTTTTCTGATATTGTTCTTTTCATTATAGTTTTCTCCTGCTGAGCTGGATAGTCTTTTAGTACGAATTGAAAGGTTATTAAAAATGGTCAGAGAGTATAGGGTTTTGAGGAATTACAAGTAAATCACTAATCTCAATACCATAAGTTAGGACGAGATCGAGAGTGTGATTGTGACAGTGAGTCGGCTTGTTCACACTCTGGGTAAAACCGATCCCATCCAGGAGAGCACCAAAAGCACTGCTGAGGCTCACTGCTGTTATCAACATGAATGTTGAAATCTCCAACTATAACAATCCTTTCCCATTCCAAAACTAAACTTGAAATAAAGTCAGAAAACTCTGTCAGAAACTCGGCATAAGGACCAGGAGGTCGGTAGATTGTTATAAATATAACAGCTTTTTGGTTTTTCCAGTTGGTGCACGTGTCGATAGTGCGAGGCTTTCAAAGGAGCAGAATGTATAATTAGATTTGAGGCTGAGAATTAGGCTGGAGTGAGAAATGACGGCCACACCGCCACCTCGACCAGTGCTCCTGGCACTTTGAAAGTTCACGTGACTTGGAGGTGTAGATTCGTTTAGTCTAACATAATCATTTTCCTGAAGCCATGTTTCAGTTAAAGCTAGAAGATCAATATTAAAGTCGCCAATTAATTCATTTATTAAAAGAGATTTAGAAGAGAGGGACCTGATGTTTAGCAGTCCACATTTTACACACTTATCATTTTGTTTATTTGCGACACATGTATTTATTTTTATTAAGTTATGAGATCTGACGCCTTTCCTATCAGAGTTCAGTTGACTTTTATTTGTGCTTTTTACATGCTTAAATTGTTTGTTTGCAACACAATTATTTATTTTTATTAAGTTATGAAACCTGACGCCTTTCCTATCAGACTTTAGTTGAGTTTTATTTGTGCTTTTTATACATTTATTTTGTTTATTTGCGATGCATGTATTTATTTCTATTGAGTTAGGAGATCTGATACCTTTCCTATCAGAGTTTAGGTATGTTTTGTTTGTGCTTTTTGTGCGTGGGACATACACAACCTCAGCCAGTCTGGGAGAATTGTTCATGCAGGGTGGCTCAGAGGAGGCCCCTGTACGTGGCGCACACACAGTCTCAGCCTGTTTGGAGCTGTTCTCGCTAACAGAGCAGTGCCTCACTAGTCTACTCTGCTCCCTAGCGTCACTGACACTCCCTGAGCTATTCTGTGTGCTAGTCTTACCTGATGGTCATCTAAGACTAACCATAATATTCTGCACTAGGAGGGAGGACCCAGCCGCGGTGGGATGAATGCCGTCACTGCGTATAAGCCTGGGCTTCCCCTCAAATGCCCTCCAGTGTCTATGAAGACGACATCATTCTGCGGGCACCAATTGGACAACCACTGGTTGACAGCTGAAAAGCGGCTGAACATTTCACAATTGGCATAATTTGGAAGGGGGCCAGAGAAGTACACGGACTCCGACATCGACTTAGCCAAATCACAAACTGCCGCTATCTGCAACTTCACCACCTCTGACTGACCGCGCCGAGTATCGTTACCCCCCGCGTGTATAACGATCCGGCGGTACCTGTTCTTACTTCTCTTTAAAAGCCTAAGATTCCCCTCGATGTCACCCAGTCTGGCTCCAGGGTAACACCGTGTGGAAGCTGCAGGCAGTTCCACGTCCCTGACTATAGAGCTCCCTATCACTAGAGTGTCCCGCGTCCAGCTCAAGGGGGCGAACCTGTTCCCGGACGGGGCGCCCTGCTCTCAGCCCTGTGTCCCTGGTCTCCTGGAGTCCTGCACTCAGCTATGTGTCCCTGATCTGCAGTCCTGGTCTTAGCCCTGCGCCTGCGTCTAACTGTCACAAAACTGTCCTGGTCTGGTCCCGGCTGCACGGGATGCGCCGGGGGGCTACTCTCGCTAGCTACGCTCAAGCTAATGCGGTCCGCGGTCCCTGCTACTGCCTGACTATAACTCGGCTTGAGAGCCTCCAATGAGCGGATCCGCGTTTCTAACTCTGTAACCCTGGCCTCGAGGACTGCCACTACGCTGCACTTAGCGCGACTATCCCTGTCACTATCAAATAAGCCAGGGTTCTCACTCCACATGTTGCAACTAGAGCAGGAAAGGGGGGCGAGAGTTTTAGCCATGATGCTAGGCTAGGCTAGATCAGGCTGAAACTACAAGCTGAAACTACAGAGAGGGAGAGGCTTAGACCACGAATTACGGAGCACTAGGTGCTGAATAAACTTCGATGGTTTGACGAAGTACTCAGGCACTAGTTTAGATGGATTCGTGGATTAACAGATTCAGTAGAGAGATGCTAGTAAGAGTGCTCGCAAAACAGCTCGCAAACAGAATTCACTCACCCGGAAGTGACGTCACCGGATGATCAGATTGCTGTTAGTAAAGTGTGTGTGTGTGTGTGTGTGTGTGTGTGTGTTAGTAAAGTGTGTGTGTGTGTTAGTAAAGCGTGTGTGTGTGTTAGTAAAGTGTGTGTGTGTGTTAGTAAAGTGTGTGTGTGTGTTAGTAAAGTGTGTGTGTGTGTTAGTAAAGCGTGTGTGTGTGTGTGTGTGTTAGTAAAGTGTGTGTGTGTGTTAGTAAAGTGTGTGTGTGTGTTAGTAAAGCGTGTGTGTGTGTGTGTGTGTTAGTAAAGTGTGTGTGTGTGTTAGTAAAGTGTGTGTGTGTTAGTAAAGCATGTGTTTGTGTGTGTATGTGTGTTAGTAAAGCGTGTGTGTGTGTGTTAGTAAAGTGTGTGTGTGTGTTAGTAAAGCGTGTGTGTGTGTGTGTTAGTAAAGTGTGTGTGTGTGTGTGTTAGTAAAGTGTGTGTGTGTGTTAGTAAAGCGTGTGTGTGTGTGTGTGTGTTAGTAAAGTGTGTGTGTGTGTGTGTGTGTTAGTAAAGCGTGTGTGTGTGTGTGTGTGTGTGTGTGTGTTAGTAAAGTGTGTGTGTGTGTTAGTAAAGCGTGTGTGTGTGTTAGTAAAGTGTGTGTGTGTGTTAGTAAAGTGTGTGTGTGTGTTAGTAAAGTGTGTGTGTGTGTTAGTAAAGCGTGTGTGTGTGTGTGTTAGTAAAGTGTGTGTGTGTGTTAGTAAAGTGTGTGTGTGTGTTAGTAAAGCGTGTGTGTGTGTGTGTGTGTTAGTAAAGTGTGTGTGTGTGTTAGTAAAGTGTGTGTGTGTGTTAGTAAAGTGTGTGTGAGTGTGTTAGTAAAGTGTGTGTGTGTTAGTAAAGCATGTGTGTGTTAGTAAAGCATGTGTTTGTGTGTGTATGTGTGTTAGTAAAGTGTGTGTGTGTGTGTTAGTAAAGTGTGTGTGTGTGTTAGTAAAGCGTGTGTGTGTGTGTGTTAGTAAAGTGTGTGTGTGTGTGTGTTAGTAAAGTGTGTGTGTGTGTGTGTTAGTAAAGTGTGTGTGTGTGTTAGTAAAGTGTGTGTGTGTGTGTGTTAGTAAAGTGTGTGTGTTAGTAAAGTGTGTGTGTGTGTGTGTGTGTTAGTAAAGTGTGTGTGTTAGTAAAGTGTGTGTGTTAGTAAAGTGTGTGTGTGTTCGTAAAGTGTGTGTGTGTTAGTAAAGTGTGTGTGTGTGTGTTAGTAAAGTGTGTGTGTTAGTAAAGTGTGTGTGTGTGTGTTAGTAAAGTGTGTGTGTGTTAGTAAAGTGTGTGTGTTAGTAAAGTGTGTGTGTGTTCATAAAGTGTGTGTGTGTTAGTAAAGTGTGTGTGTGTGTGTTAGTAAAGTGTGTGTGTGTGTTAGTAAAGTGTGTGTGTGTGTTAGTAAAGTGTGTGTGTGTTAGTAAAGTGTGTGTGTGTGTGTGTTAGTAAAGTGTGTGTGTGTGTTAGTAAAGTGTGTGTGTGTGTGTGTGTGTTAGTAAAGTGTGTGTGTGTGTTAGTAAAGTGTGTGTGTTAGTAAAGTGTGTGTGTGTGTGTTAGTAAAGTGTGTGTGTGTGTTAGTAAAGTGTGTGTGTGTGTTAGGAAAGTGTGTGTGTGTGTTAGTAAAGTGTGTGTGTGTTTGTTAGTAAAGTGTGTGTGTGTGTGTGTTAGTAAAGTTGTGTGTGTTAGTAAAGTGTGTGTGTTAGTAAAGTGTGTGTGTGTTCGTAAAGTGTGTGTGTGTGTGTTAGTAAAGTGTGTGTGTTCGTAAAGTGTGTGTGTGTGTTAGTAAAGTGTGTGTGTGTGTTAGTAAAGTGTGTGTGTGTGTTAGTGTGTTTACTAACACACTTAAATGTGTGTTACTAAAGTGTGTGTGTGCGTGTGTGTGTTAGTAAAGTGTGTGTGTGTGTGTTAGTAAAGCGTGTGTGTGTGTTAGTAAAGTGTGTGTGTGTGTGTGTGTTAGTAAAGTGTGTGTGTGTGTGTGTTAGTAAAGTGTGTGTGTGTGTTAGTAAAGTGTGTGTGTGTGTGTGTGTGTGTTAGTAAAGTGTGTGTGTGTGTTAGTAAAGTGTGTGTGTGTGTTAGTGTGTTTACTAACACACTTAAATGTGTGTTACTAAAGTGTGTGTGTGCGTGTGTGTGTTAGTAAAGTGTGTGTGTGTGTGTTAGTAAAGCGTGTGTGTGTTAGTAAAGTGTGTGTGTGTGTGTTAGTAAAGTGTGTGTGTTAGTAAAGTGTGTGTGTGTGTTAGTAAAGTGTGTGTGTGTGTGTGTGTGTTAGTAAAGTGTGTGTGTGTGTGTGTTAGTAAAGTGTGTGTGTGTGTTAGTAAAGTGTGTGTGTGTGTGTGTGTGTGTTAGTAAAGTGTGTGTGTGTGTTAGTAAAGTGTGTGTGTGTGTTAGTGTGTTTACTAACACACTTAAATGTGTGTTACTAAAGTGTGTGTGTGCGTGTGTGTGTTAGTAAAGTGTGTGTGTGTGTGTTAGTAAAGCGTGTGTGTGTTAGTAAAGTGTGTGTGTGTGTGTTAGTAAAGTGTGTGTGTTAGTAAAGTGTGTGTGTGTGTTAGTAAAGTGTGTGTGTTACTAAAGTGTGTGTGTGCGTGTTCGTAAAGTGTGTGTGGGGGTGGGGGTGTGTGTGTTAGTAAAGTGTGTGTGTGTTAGTAAAGTGTGTGTGTGTGTTAGTAAAGCGTGTGTGTGTGTGTGTTAGTAAAGTGTGTGTGTGTGTTAGTAAAGTGTGTGTTAGTAAAGTGTGTGTGTGTGTTAGGAAAGTGTGTGTGTTAGGAAAGTGTGTGTGTGTGTGTGTTAGTAAAGTGTGTGTGTGTGTGTGTGTTAGTAAAGTGTGTGTGTGCGTTAGTAAAGTTGTGTGTGTTAGTAAAGTGTGTGTTAGTAAAGTGTGTGTGTGTGTGTGTTAGGAAAGTGTGTGTGTGTGTGTTAGTAAAGTGTGTGTGTGTGTTAGTAAAGTGTGTGTGTGTGTTAGTAAAGTTGTGTGTGTTAGTAAAGTGTGTGTGTGTTTGTAAAGTGTGTGTGTGTGTTAGTAAAGTGTGTGTGTTAGTAAAGTGTGTGTGTGTGTGTGTTAGTAAAGTGTGTGTGTTAGTAAAGTGTGTGTGTGTGTGTGTGTGTTAGTAAAGTGTGTGTGTGTTAGTAAAGTGTGTGTGTTAGTAAAGTGTGTGTGTGTGTGTGTGTTAGTAAAGTGTGTGTGTGTTAGTAAAGTGTGTGTTAGTAAAGTGTGTGTGTGTGTTAGTAAAGTGTGTGTGTGTGTGTTAGTAAAGTGTGTGTGTGTTAGTAAAGTGTGTGTGTTAGTAAAGTGTGTGTTAGTAAAGTGTGTGTTAGTAAAGTGTGTGTGTGTGTGTTAGTAAAGTGTGTGTGTGTTAGTAAAGTGTGTGTGTTAGTAAAGTGTGTGTTAGTAAAGTGTGTGTGTGTTAGTAAAGTGTGTGTGTTAGTAAAGTGTGTGTGTGTGTTAGTAAAGTGTGTGTGTGTTAGTAAAGTGTGTGTGTTAGTAAAGTGTGTGTGTGTGTTAGTGTGTTTGTGTGTGTGTGTGTTAGTAAAGTGTGTGTGTGTGTTAGTAAAGTGTGTGTGTGTGTTAGTAAAGTGTGTGTGTGTGTTAGTAAAGTGTGTGTGTGTGTTAGTAAAGTGTGTGTTAGTAAAGTGTGTGTTAGTAAAGTGTGTGTGTGTGTTAGTAAAGTGTGTGTGTGTGTGTGTTAGTAAAGTGTGTGTGTGTGTTAGTAAAGTGTGTTTGTGTGTGTGTGTATGTGTGTGTGTTAGTAAAGTGTGTGTATGTCTGTTAGTAAAGTGTGTGTGTGTGTTAGTAAAGTGTGTGTGTGTGTGTTAGTAAAGTGTGTGTCTGTTAGTGTGTTTGTGTGTGTGTGTGTTAGTAAAGTGTGTGTGTGTCTGTTAGTAGTGTGTGTGTGTGTTAGTAAAGTGTGTGTGTCTCTTAGTAAAGTGTGTGTGTGTGTGTGTTAGTAAAGTGTGTGTGTGTCTGTTAGTAAAGTGTGTGTGTGTGTGTGTTAGTAAAGTGTGTGTGTCTGTTAGTGTGTTTGTGTGTGTGTGTGTGTTAGTAAAGTGTGTGTGTGTCTGTTAGTAAAGTGTGTGTGTGTGTTAGTAAAGTGTGTGTGTGTGTTAGTAAAGTGTGTGTGTGTGTGTGTTAGTAAAGTGTGTGTGTCTGTTAGTGTGTTTGTGTGTGTGTGTGTGTTAGTAAAGTGTGTGTGTGTCTGTTAGTAAAGTGTGTGTGTGTGTTAGTAAAGTGTGTGTGTGTGTTAGTAAAGTGTGTGTGTGTCTGTTAGTAAAGTGTGTGTGTGTGTGTTAGTAAAGTGTGTGTGTGTCTGTTAGTAAAGTGTGTGTGTGTGTGTTAGTAAAGTGTGTGTGTGTGTTAGCAAAGTGTGTGTGTGTCTGTTAGTTGTGTTTGTGAATCTTGTTTTCACTGCTAATGCTAATGCTAATGCTTCTCAAATATGCAGCTTGACTCTCGGGGTCATGTTTAGGAGCTGAAATGATGTGTTGATTTACTGAACTTCTTAAAAATGCAGCCAATAAAAGAGGCTCCAAACTGAGACATGAGAATATTATTAAAATGGAAGTGATTTCTGTAAATAAATTCAAAATTATAATCAGGAAACTCAGAGTTTTTAATCCCACATTACAATACTGTTGTTCTGTAGATATAATCACATTAGATATAATCACATTAGAGTCATGTTGTATTGTAGATATAATCACATTAGAGTCCTGTTGTTCTGTAGATATAATCACATTAGACTCCTATTGTTCTGTAGATATAATCACATTAGATATCACATTAGAATCCTGTTGTTCTGTAGATTTAATCACATTAGAGTCCTGTTGTTCTGTAGATATAATCACATTAGACTCCTGTTGTTCTGTAGATATAATCACATTAGACTCCTGTTGTTCTGTAGATATAATCACATTAGAGTCCTGTTCTGTAATCACATTGGAGTACTGTTGTTCTGTAGATACAATCACATTAGATATAATCACATTAGAGTCCTTTTGTTCTGTAGATATAATAACATTACATATAATCACATTACAGTCATGTTGTTCTGTAGATATAATCACATTATAGTTCTGTTGCTCTGGAAATATAAGCACATTAGAGTCCTGTTGTTCTGTAGATTTAATCACATTAGATATAATCACAGAGTCCTGTTGTTCTTTAGATATAATCACATAAGTGTCCTGTTGTTCTGTAGATATAATCAATTCAATTTTTCAATTTTCAATTCAATTTATTTTGTAGCGCCCAAAATCGCAACAACAGTAGCCTCTAAGGGCGTTCCAAGATATGGATGAGTAAAACATACACACAGACATATCAAAACAGGAATAAACAACATTCATGTAAAGCAGCAAATGAAACATGGTCCAGTCATCCCCTGTCCTTAGACCCTCCTTCTCAGCAAGGAAAAACTCCAAAAAACCCAGGGTCCTGGGAAAAAGAAGAAACCTCGGGGAGAACTACAGTGAAGGAGGGATCCACTCCCATGGACGGACAGGCTATAGATGTCCAGGCCCGTGGGCCAGTTCAGTATGACCACAGCTACCCAGGTGGGGAAGAGCCGGGGAGGAGGAGGAGGAGAGGGGCGAGGAGGAGGAGCCGGGCGAGGAGGAGGAGCCAGGCGAGGAGGAGGTGCCAGGCGAAGAGGAGGAGCCAGGCGAGGAGGAGGAGAGAGGTCCAGCTGCCATCAGGCGTCTGAAAGAGTTCCACTCCACAGGGGGAGTGGGACAGGGGACAACATGTGAATAGCAATGAACAAACTACAGATGAGAACATAGTGAGTGATGCTGATGAGAAAATAGGAGGAAACAGAGGACAGTGCTCAGGTTGCCACACTTCCCCCAGCTTGTTATCTCCTGCAGCAGCTTATCTTAGTGACATCAACTAAGTAACCTGGTCATAAGCTATTCCGAAGAGGAAGGTTTTAAGCCTGGTCTTAAATAAAGAGACTGTGGAGCCTGTTTAACATCAACAGGGAGATGATTCCATAACACAGGAGCTTGGTAACTGAAGGCTCTCCCCCCCACTGTACTTTTAGACACTCTAGGAACCACTAATAATCCTGCATTCTGAGAGCGAAGTGCTCTATTTGGCTGATAGGGGACAATGGCATCCTGAAGATATGATGGGGCCATATTGTTTAAGGCTTTGTATGTCAGGAGGAGAACTTTGAATTTAATTCTAAACTCGACAGGAAGCCAGTGAAGTGATTTTAACACAGGACTGATGTGATCACGTCTTTTAGTTCCTGTTAGGACTCTGGCCGCTGCATTTTGGACCAACTGGAAGCTTCTTAAAGTACCTTTAGCGCAGACGGTGAGCAGAGAATTACAGTAATCTAGTCTGGATGTAACAAATGCAGGGATAAGTTTTTCAGCATCATTTTTAGGCAAAATTTTTCTGATTTTAGTTATGTTTCGCAGGTGAAAATATGCAGTTTTACAAGCTTGGTTTATATGAGCTGTGAATGAGAGATTTTGGTCAAATACGACTCCAAGGTTTTTACAGTAGAGCTAGAGGCTATACTCACATTGTCAAGTGAGATTATCTGGTCTGACAGAGAATCTCTCTGACCTTTAGGACCGACAACAATGACCTCTGTTTTTTCAGGGTTTAAGAGCAGGTAATTCAGGGTCATCCAGGTTTTGATGTCCTTCACACAGGCACTGAGCTTATCGATTTGATCGGTCTGATTAGGTTTCATTGATAAGTACAGCTGAGTGTCATCAGCATAGCAGTGGAAATTAATGCCATGTTTTTCTGATAATGTTACCTAATGGCAACATATACAGAGTAAACAGGATTGGACCAAGCACAGATCCTTGTGGAACACCACAAGCTACTTTAGAGCAGGGAGAGGTGCACTGGTTTACACTAACAAACTGGTACCTATCTGATAGAGAGGATTTAAACCATTTGAGGGCGGTCCCTCTGACACCTATGTCACATTCTGACCTCTGCAGTAGAATGTTGTGATCAATGGTGTCAAACGCTGCACTGAGGTCCAGTAGGACCAGGACTGAAGCCAGCCCGTTATCAGCAGCTAGTAGCAAATCATTTGTCACTTTAAGCAGAGCAGTTTCTGTGCTGTGGTGAGCTCTGAAACCAGACTGAAATTTTTCATATAAATTATTGCCCTGCAGATGGTGACAAAGCTGTTTCACCACAACTCGTTCCAGAATCTTTGAGAGAAATGGAAGATTCGAGATAGGTCTGTAGTTGGCTAGTTCATCAGGATTTAAGCTAGGTTTTTCAAAAGTGGTTTAATTACAGCATATTTAAAGGACTGAGGAACAAAGCCATTTTCTAATGACATATTTATTATGTTATGGATGGAACCTATTATTAGGTGGAGAGCTTCTTTGAGGAGTTTGACTGGAATAGGGTCGAGCAAACAAGTTGATGGTTTGGACGACATGATGACTGAGGTAATCTCCGCCTCATCGACAGGAGTAAATTTGTCTAATTCTGTTAGAGGATTTATGTGGGATATTGGTGTTACAGACTGGATTTGCTGAATTTGCTCGGGGCTGATTTTTGGAGTGGCTTCGTTGATCTTGTCTCTAATGGTTATAATTTTGTAATCGAAGAATTCAAGAAAGTCATCACAACTGAACTTTGAGGGGAGAAGAGACTCAGGGGCAGTGTGCGAGTTTGTCAGCCTGGCTACAGTGCTGAACAGAAATCTGGGGTTGCTTTTGTTTACTTCTATTAGGTTTGAATAGTATCTGGTTTGTGCTTTTGGCAGAGCGGCCTTATAAGAGAGCAGGCAGAGCTTCCATGCCTTCAGAGACTGCTCGGAGCGCGAGCGGCGCCAGAGCTTCTCTGTGCGTCTTACGTGTTGTTTGAGTGATCGCAATTCTGGAGTAAACCAAGGAGCCGGAGGTCTTGGTTTAATGCTTTTCTGTTTTAGCGGAGCTGCAACATCGAGAGCAGATTTTAAGGTGAGCATTGTCCTATCCACAAACTGATCCATGATAATTGGATTAAAGTTGTTCTCATTGTCACATGGCATATCATTTAATACTGGCTCGATTATTTCTTTGAACTCGGCTACCGATTTTTCTGATATTGTTCTTTTCATTATAGTTTTCTCCTGCTGAGCTGGATAGTCTTTTAGTACGAATTGAAAGGTTATTAAAAAATGGTCAGAGAGTATAGGGTTTTGAGGAATAACAAGTAAATCACTAATCTCAATACCATAAGTTAGGACGAGATCGAGAGTGTGATTGTGACAGTGAGTCGGCTTGTTCACACTCTGGGTAAAACCGACCCCATCCAGGAGAGCACCAAAAGCACTGCTGAGGCTCACTGCTGTTATCAACATGAATGTTGAAATCTCCAACTATAACAATCCTTTCCCATTCCAAAACTAAACTTGAAATAAAGTCAGAAAACTCTGTCAGAAACTCGGCATAAGGACCAGGAGGTCGGTAGATTGTTATAAATATAACAGCTTTTTGGTTTTTCCAGTTGGTGCATGTAATAGATAGTGCGAGGCTTTCAAAGGAGCGGAATGTATAATTAAATTTGAGGCTGAGAATTAGGCTGGAGTGAGAAATGACGGCCACACCGCCACCTCGACCTGTGCTCCTGGCACTTTGAAAGTTCACGTGACTTGGAGGTGTAGATTCGTTTAGTCTAACATCATCATTTTCCTGAAGCCATGTTTCAGTTAAAGCTAGAAGATCAATATTAAAGTCGCCAATTAATTCATTTATTAAAAGAGATTTAGAAGAGAGGGACCTGATGTTTAGCAGTCCACATTTTACACACTTATCATTTTGTTTATTTGCGACACATGTATTTATTTTTATTAAGTTATGAGATCTGACGCCTTTCCTATCAGAGTTCAGTTGACTTTTATTTGTGCTTTTTACATGCTTAAATTGTTTGTTTGCAACACAATTATTTATTTTTATTAAGTTATGAAACCTGACGCCTTTCCTATCAGACTTTAGTTGAGTTTTATTTGTGCTTTTTATACATTTATTTTGTTTATTTGCGATGCATGTATTTATTTCTATTGAGTTAGGAGATCTGATACGTTTCCTATCAGAGTTTAGGTATGTTTTGTTTGTGCTTTTTGTGCGTGGGACATACACAACCTCAGCCAGTCTGGGAGAATTGTTCATAATCACATTAGAGTCCTGTTGTTCTGTAGATTTAATCACTTTAGAGTCCTGTTATTCTGTAGATATAATCACACTAGAGTCCTTTTGTTCTGGAGATATAATCACATTAGAGTTCTGTTGTTCTGTAGATTTAATCACATTAGATATAATCACATTAGAGTCCTGTTGTTTTGATTGATTGATTGCTTTTATTTTGAGCCTTACAAAATAGATGACCATATACAGTACTATGTACAATACTGCACCCACACTGGGTGAAATAAACATGATATACGATTGATATCTAATACAAAAAATATACATACCGTCTTTGCACATTTACACAGATAACAGAGAATAATATTGGCTCAAAAAGGAGTGGGAAGAAGACAAACTTTTTTACTCCCACCCCCTATTCATACTTACATTTGCTGGTTGCTGTTATAACTTAAAATGTCTAGTCTATTTGTACAGCACTAAGCCAGTTGTATGCATAATATACATATATATACATATACACACACATACATACATACATACACGCATATATATATACACATACACACATATACCCATGTGTATATATAATATTCAACTTGCAATACATGATGAATACCTATACAAAGTTATATCCACACATGAACTAATTTATATAACTTTTTCTTGTACATTCAACTATTAATATATCACCACTGTACTACTACTACTACATTACCCTCATCACATATCAACACATTACTCATTTTGTATTTATATATAATTTTCGTTATGACAAAAGCATTTTGTGGTCATGTTGAGTTTTGATGATGAGGGTAATATTTTTCGAATGATGTGTGTTGTGCATTAAAAGAGGAAAGGTGCTTTAAAAGAGGAAAGGTGTTTTAAAAGAGGAAATGTGTTTTAAAAGAGGAAAGGTGTTTTAAAAGAGGAAAGGTGTTTTAAAAGAGGAAAGGTGTTTTAAAAGAGGAAAGGTGTTTTAAAAGAGGAAAGGTGTTTTAAAAGAGGAAAGGTGCTTTAAAAGAGGAAAGGTGTTTTAAAAGAGGAAAGGTGTTTTAAAAGAGGAAAGGTGTTTTAAAAGAGGAAAGGTAGACACCACTTCCCAAAGCCCTGATGATTGTGTTGTACGTTGAAAATATTTTTTATTTTAAGATATTTTGTTTGGTAACATGTTCTGTCAGGACTTAATTTATTAATTTCTGACCATTATTAGCACCATTTCCTATTACTGAAGTTGATTTGTTCTATATTTATCAGTATGATAGATATTGATATAATAATAATAATAATGACAATAATAGTAATAGCAATAATAATACAATAATGACAAAAACACAAGCCTCAGTATTAAGTAAGGAAACGTGCTTTCCATATTAATCTGTGGACCATATTACACAGGTAAACTTACGTCTAAGTTATAATATTGTTTCTACAATCACTATGAATGATCATAAAGCAATATAAGAATTATATGGTTAATACATAATATACTATGAATTAATATACAGTATAATATCTTAATATTGATCCTTTACTTAGTTATAGTTCCGGACCCATTCTATTATAATAATAATAGATGATCTTTTTATAGCCCTTACATAGGTACAAATAATACATTATTGATCCTGAGAATTCAAGTAAAGTTCAGACATTCCTGTCCTCATTCATGTACTGTGACAAAATCATTTTTTTGTATTTTGATTTAAATTGATAAATATTTGGACATTGCCTGAGATCTGACCCCAGTCTGTTCCAAAGTTTAACGGCCAACACAGACACACAAACTCTTTCTGGTGGTTTTCACTGCCTGGATCTTAAAGTGATCAAACCCCCTCAGATTACAGCCTCCTCCTCTCTGTGAAAAGAGCTTTTCAATAGTCATAGGCAGCATATTTTTACTAGCTTTATATACAATTTGAACAGTATAATAATCCACTAAATCAAAGAATTTTAATTGGTGTGATCATAAAAACCTTGTGTATAATTCTTATTGCTCGTTTTTGGAGTATAAAGAGGGGATGTAGTGAACTTTTATAGTTATTGCCCCAAACCTCTATACAATAAGTTAAATAGGGCAAAACTATTGAGCAATACAATAAATACAGTGCATTATAATTTAAGAAGTATTTAGCTTTATTAATGACTGAGACACTTTGAGACTTTGCTTTGTATTTGTCTGATGTGTGGTTTCCAGCTCAGTTCACTGTCAATAGTTATTCCTAAGAATTTGATTTCTGACACTATATCTATTGCAACACCATCTATATTTATTACTCCGTCAGAATTTTCTTTACAATTTCCGAACAACATGACCTTAGTTTTACTTAAATTTAATGATAATTTATTTATATCCATCCATGTTTTTAATTGAATTAGCTCATTATTAACATTATCTATAAGTTGACTATAATTATCACTGGAATGGAATATATTAGTGTCATCAGTGAATAATAATAATTTTAATACTTTTGATACATTAAATATGTCATTTATATACAAGTTGAATAACCTGGGGCCCAGTACAGAACCCTGAGGGACCCCACAAGCAATGCCCAATAACTCAGATTTAAACTCCCCCATCTGCACAAACTGTTGTCTCTGTTAAACAGCTTCGACTGCAGTTCAGAGCCACCCCCCTAATGCCGTAGCTTTCAAGTTTTCTGAGTAATATTGAATGATTAATGGTATCAAAAGCTTTTTTTTAAGTCAATAAATGTCCCAACTGCATATTTTTTCCTGTCTAGGGTGTTTGTAATTTCTTCCACAGCTTCAGGTATTGCCGTAGATGTCGTCCTTCCTGACCTAAACCCACCCTGACTTTCATTATATTATGTTTATCTATAAATGATTCTAATCTGTTATTATAAAGCTTTTCTAATATTTTGGAAAACTGAGGGAGCAGAGAGACTGGTCTATAGTTTGTGAAGATGTGTTTTTGTATAGTGCTGTTATTTTTGCAATTTTCGTTTTATTTGGAAATGTCCCAGTCTGAAATGATAAGTTGCATATGTGCGTTAATGGTTTGGAGATACTGTGTATTAGTCATATCTATGTCATAACAATCAGTCGATATTTTATTTTTACATTTATTAACGATATCTGTTACTTCTGACTCACTCACTCCAGATGATTCCAGTTCATTACTACTTCCCTCAGAAATATTTGCTGCCAGATCTGGTCCAACATTTACAAAGAATTTATTAAAGCCATTTACTATATTAGTGATATTAAAGATGTCTCTGTTGTTGTCAGTAAAATAATCTGGATATGAATTATGTTTAACATTACCTTTAATTACTCTATTTAATATTCCCCAAACCTTTTTAATATTATTTTTATTATTATTTATTAGATTAGTATAATATAATTTCTTACTAGTTCTTATTATATTAGTTAATTTATTTTTGTATAATTTATATCTATGTTCAGATTCTTTTGTTCTTAATCTAATGAATTGTCTATATAAAGTATTTCTGTAGACCCTTTGTTTGCCATGGAGATTTTATAACAGTGCTATTTTTACTGAGTTGACGAAACGGACATGATTTATCATATAAGGAATTAAAAATGTCTAAAAGGTTATTGAATGCACGATCCACATCCTTCTCAGTGTTTACAGTGTCCCAGTTCTGTTGTAATAAGTCAGATTTAAATGATTCTATTGCTTCCTCATTTCTTACTCGTTTAAATACAGATTTTTGAGATGTTTCATGATAGTTATAATTCTAGTCATACAATGTAAAGACAGATGGTCAGTTATATCAGAAATCATTAATCCACTGACATTTGTGGACTCCATGTTATTTGTAAAGATGTTATCTATAATCTATGTGTTGTAATTCGACTGGGTCTCGTTATGGTCGGATATAAACAAACACTTTGCATCCTGCTGATAAATTCCTCAGTTGTTTTATGTTTATTTGGATTGATCAGATCAATGTTATAATCTCTGCAAATGAATAGTTTTTTATTATTTACTTCTGAATACATTTTTTCCACCCAATCTGTAAATACATCCGAATTTGAACCTGGTGCCCTGTAGAAACAACTTATAATAATGGATATAGATATATCTATAGATATAGATTCTAACACCTCTGTTATTGTTAATGTCATTTTTTCTATCACTTTAAATTTTATATTTTTACAGACGTATATAACAACACCTCCACCTGCTTTATTTGTTCTGTGAACATAAGTGAGAGTAAACCCGTCTAACTCGAAGTCAATACCTTTCTCATCATTAAACCATGTCTCTGAGGATGTTATTACACTAAAAGGCTTAAACTGTTTGTGTACATGCTTCTACTATTGAAGTGAATAATTGTTATTATATTCATCTTCAGTATAATAATGACACTTAATAATGTTGGATGAAAAGAACATATTATCAGGATCTATCTCTGCCTCCGAGCCCCTTTCATTGTGCTCAGTGCACTCGAATAAGCTCAGGTCCAAGTATTCACCGTTCATAAGTCTTTGTTGTATGTCATTATTGCCGTCTCCTGAGGTACTTGTAATATTGGGTAGCGACAATTTTTTTTTTTTTTTTTTTGGTTTGGTTTGGTCTGTTTTCGATTTAACTCACTTTACTGACTTTCATATTTTTCCAGTTCCTTCATGTCCTTGATGACTAGTACCTTAGCCTGTTCAGGCGACCCCTTTAGTTTAATAAATACTTTACAGTTCATCACCCATGTATTCTGGATTTTGTTTTGTTTTTTTAAGTATCTGGCTTTTTTGGCAATTTCAGCATTCATTTTTGTTAGATGGTCATTCAAATAAACATTGGTTCCCTTTAATTTCTTTCCTTGTTTTATCAATGCAATCGTATTTTTCTGTTAACAAACCTCAAAATGACAACTGGAGTAACGTTGCCCTTCCTCGTGGGGAGAGGG
This sequence comes from Odontamblyopus lacepedii, assembly GCA_034769755.1. Classification (NCBI taxonomy): domain Eukaryota; kingdom Metazoa; phylum Chordata; class Actinopteri; order Gobiiformes; family Gobiidae; genus Odontamblyopus; species Odontamblyopus lacepedii. The sequence goes on along the minus strand of CM068344.1, from coordinate 265,654 downwards.
TGGCACGCCTCAAGGGAGTCCACCTGTTGCTCCGCGGAGCTCACCTCCATCTCCCCGGGCTCCTCCTCACTGCTCTGCGGAGCTCACCTCCATCTCCCCGGGCTCCTCCTCACTGCTCTGCGGAGCTCACCTCCATCTCCCCGGGCTCCTCCTCACTGCTCTGCGGAGCTCACCTCCATCTCCCCGGGCTCCTCCTCACTGCTCTGCTGAGCTCACCTCCATCTCCCCGGGCTCCTCCTCACTGCTCTGCGGAGCTCACCTCCATCTCCCGGGCTCCTCCTCACTGCTCTGGGCGGAGCTCACCTCCATCTCCCCGGGCTCCTCCTCACTGCTCCGCGGAGCTCACCTCCATCTCCCCGGGCTCCTCCTCACTGCTCGGCGGAGCTCACCTCCATCTCCCCGGGCTCCTCCTCACTGCTCTGCGGAGCTCACCTCCATCTCCCCGGGCTCCTCCTCACTGCTCTGCGGAGCTCACCTCCATCTCCCCGGGCTCCTCCTCACTGCTCTGCGGAGCTCACCTCCATCTCCCCGGGCTCCTCCTCACTGCTCTGCGGAGCTCACCTCCATCTCCCCGGGCTCCTCCTCACTGCCCGCGGTCACTGCCTGAGTGCATGAACGCGGTCTGATCTTGAGTCCGGTAACAACCACATCGTTAAGTCTAGTGCACTGTTCCAGATCCTCGACTCTCTTTTCCAGATCCGCTATCTTTTTGTCCTTCTCTTTGATCTGGACACGAAGCTGACTTACTTCCTCTACCAGTGCGAGAATCTTGTCCTGCTTTGTTTTAATAGTTAACACATCCTGCGAGAGAGACTCCAATGCCTTTCTAATGTCCTCCGACTCCTCCATCGTTATGTTTTTCTTTGGTGTCATGATGACGTAATACGGCAACTAGATAAAGTGACAATAATTGTTTTGTTCTGTAGATATAATCACATTAGATATAATCACATTAGCGTCCTGTTGTTCTGTAGATATAATAACATTAGAGCCCTGTTGTTCTGTAGATATACTCACATTCGAGTCTTGTTGTTCTGTAGATATAATCACATTGGAGTACTGTTGTTCTGTAGATACAATCACATTAGATATAATCACATTAGAGTCCTTTTGTTCCATAGATATAATAACATTACACATAATCACATTACAGTCATGTTGTTCTGTAGATATAATCACATTATAGTTCTGTTGCTCCGGAGATATAAGCACATTAGAGTCCTGTTGTTCTGTAGATATAATAACATTAGAGTCCTGTTGTTCTGTAGATATAATAACATTAGAGTCCTGTTGTTCTGTAGATATAATCACATAAGAGTCCTGTTGTTCTGTAGATATAATCACATTAGACTCCTATTGTTCTGTAGATATAATCACATTAGATATAATCACATAAGAGTCCTGTTGTTCTGTAGATTTAATCACATTAGAGTCCTGTTGTTCTGTAGATATAATAACATTAGAGCCCTGTTGTTCTGTAGATATACTCACATTAGAGTCTTGTTGTTCTGTAGATATAATCACATTAGACTCCTATTGTTCTGTAGATATAATCACATTAGATATAATCACATAAGAGTCCTGTTGTTCTGTAGATTTAATCACATTAGAGTCCTGTTGTTCTGTAGATATAATAACATTAGAGCCCTGTTGTTCTGTAGATATACTCACAATAGAGTCTTGTTGTTCTGTAGATATAATCACATTGGAGTACTGTTGTTCTGTAGATACAATCACATTAGATATAATCACATTAGATTTAATCACATTAGAGTTCTGTTGTTTAGTAGATGCAATCACATTAGATATAATCACATTAGTCCTTTTGTTCCGTAGATATAATAACATTACATATAATCACATTACAGTCATGTTGTTCTGTAGATATAATCACATTATAGTTCTGTTGCTCCGGAGATATAAGCACATAAGAGTCCTGTTGTTCTGTAGATATAATAACATTAGAGTCCTGTGGTTCTGTAGATATAATCACATAAGAGTCCTGTTGTTCTGTAGATATAATCACATTAGACTCCTATTGTTCTGTAGATATAATCAGATTAGATATAATCACATAAGAGTCCTGTTGTTCTGTAGATATAATCACATTAGAGTCCGGTTGTTCTGTAGATATAATCACATAAGAGTCCTATTGTTCTGTAGATATAATCACATTAGACTCCTATTGTTCTGTAGATATAATCACATTAGATATAATCACATTAGAATCCTGTTGTTCTGTAGATTTAATCACATTAGAGTCCTGTTGTTCTGTAGATATAATCACATTAGACTCCTGTTGTTCTGTAGATATAATCACATTAGACTCCTGTTGTTCTGGAGATATAATCACATTAGAGTCCTGTTCTGTAGATATAATCACATTAGAGTCCTGTTGTTCTGGAGATATAATCACATTAGAGTTCTGTTGTTCTGGAGATTTAATCACATTAGACTCCTATTGTTCTGTAGATATAATCACATTAGATATAATCACATTAGAGTCCTGTTGTTCTGTAGATATAATCAAGTAAGAGTCCTGTTCTGTAGATTTAATCACATCAGAATCCTGTTCTGTAGATATAATCAGAATCAGAATCAGAATCAGAATCAGAATGTGTTTTATTGCCATATGAGTGAACAGGTTCACAACATTAGGAAATTGCTGCGGTACTTGGAGCAGGATGTAGACAAACACTGACATGCAACAAATAATAGAATAAAATAAAGCTATAGTATAATATAACAAAATTTACAAATTTACAGGAGTATAATAATATAGAGTATGAGAGTATCAGTGATCAGTGCAAAACAGGCAGGTGCAGGCAGGTGCGAGAACACAGGGTCATGTGACAGAAGCAGAGTGGGGGGTGGGACCAGTCCGAGTGTTATTATTTATGAGTCCAACAGCAGAGGGGAAGAAACTGTTTTTGTGGCGAGAGGTTCTGGTCCGAATGGACCGTAGCCTCCTGCCTGAGGGGAGTAGGTCAAAAAGTCCATGTCCAGGGTGAGAAGGATCAGCTGCAATTCGACCTGCACGTGTCCGAGTCCTGGAAGTGTACAGGTCCTGAAGAGATGGAAGGCTGCGACCAATCACCTTCTCAGCAGAGCGCACAACACGTTGCAGTCTCTGTTTGTCCCTGGTGGTGGCTCCAGCATACCACACGGTGATGGAGGAGGTGAGGATGGACTCGATGATGGCAGTGTAGAACTGCACCATTGTCCGTGCTGGCAGATATAATCAGCTAAGAGTCCTGTTGTTCTGTAGATATACATCCTCTGCTGGGCCTTCTTTATGATGGAGGTGATGGTGGGCTCCCATTTGAGGTCCTGGGTGATGGTGATCCCCAGGAAGCGGAATGAGTCCAGAATCACATTAGAGTCCTGATGTTCTGTAGATATAATCACATTAGACTCCTGTTGTTCTGTAGATATAATCACATTAGACTCCTGTTGTTCTGTAGATATAATCACATTAGAGTCCTGTTCTGGAGATATAATCATATTAGACTCCTGTTGTTCTGTGGATATATTCACATTAGAGTCCTGTTGTTCTGTAGATATAATCACATTAGAGTCCTGTTGTTCTGTAGATATAATCACATTAGAGTCATGTTGTTCTGTAGATATAATCATATTAGACTCCTGTTGTTCTGTAGATATAATGACATAAGAGTCCTGTTGTTCTGGAGATATAATCACATTAGAGTTCTGTTGTTCTGTAGATGTAATCACATTAGACTCCTATTGTTCTGTAGATATAATCACATTAGATATAATCACATTAGTCCTGTTGTTCTGTAGATATAATCAAATTAGAGTCCTGTTGTTCTGTAGATATAATCACATTAGAGTCCTGTTGTTGTGTAGATATAATCACATTAGAGTCCTGTTCTGTAGATATAATCACATTAGAGTCCTGTTGTTGTGTAGATATAATCACATTAGAGTCCTGTTGTTAGGTCGATTTAATCACATTAGAGTCCTGTTGTTGTGTAGATATAATCACATTAGACTCCTATTGTTCTGTAGATATATAATCACATTAGATATAATCACATTAGTCCTGTTGTTCTGTAGATATAATCACATAAGAGTCCTGTTGTTCTGGAGATATAATCACATTAGAGTCCTGTTGTTCTGTAGATATAATCACATTAGAGTCCTGTTGTTGTGTAGATATAATCACATTAGAGTCCTGTTGTTGTGTAGATATAATCACATTAGAGTCCTGTTGTTGTGTAGATATAATCACATTAGAGTCCTGTTGTGTAGATATAATCACATTAGACTCCTGTTGTTCTGTAGATATAATCACATTAGACTCCTGTTGTTCTGTAGATATAATCACATTAGAGTCCTGTTGTTCTGTAGATATAATCATATTAGACTCCTGTTGTTCTGTAGATACAATCACATAAGAGTCCTGTTGTTCTGTAGATTTAATCACATTAGACTCCTATTGTTCTGTAGATATAATCACATTAGTCCTGTTGTTCTGTAGATATAATCACATTAGAGTCCTGTTGTTCTGTAGATATAATCACATTAGAGTCCTGTTGTTCTGTAGATATAATCACATTAGAGTCCTGTTGTTCTGTAGATATAATCACATTAGAGTCCTGTTGTTCTGGAGATATAATCACATTAGAGTCGTTGTTCTGTAGATTTAATCACATTAGACTCCTATTGTTCTGTAGATATAATCACATTAGATATAATCACATTAGTCCTGTTGTTCTGTAGATATAATCACATAAGAGTCCTGTTGTTCTGTAGATATAATCACATTAGAGTCCTGTTGTTCTGTAGATATAATCACATTAGAGTCCTGTTGTTCTGTAGATATAATCACATTAGAGTCCTGTTGTTCTGTAGATATAATCACATTAGAGTCCTGTTGTTCTGTAGATATAATCACATTAGAGTCCTGTTGTTCTGTAGATATAATCACATTAGACTCCTGTTGTTCTGGAGATATAATCACATTTATTGACAGTTTCATGGTTCCAACAGTTTTTTTTACATAAATCAGACATTTTCAGACACGTTTTAAACATTCAGACAATTTAGACAATTTCCTTCATCACAAATAAACAGTAACCTTTCTCTGTCTCTGATTGGTCCAAACACACCCCGCCCATCTGCAGCTCTGGCCAATAAAAACACGTTTCCTTCTTTTTAAATCAAATATAAATCATTTCAAGTGAGGAGGCAGAGTTTCCACAGCAGCTCGTCAAGAAGAGGAGCGAGAAGAGCGAACTCCACTCGGCTGAAGGTCTCAGGCCAAAGCACCAACGTGAGGCTACAGCAGATACAGATGCCCTCCCATCCCCCTGCATCCCCGTGTGTCAGATGCCCTCCCATCCCCCTGCATCCCCGTGTGTCAGATGCCCTCCCATCCCCCTGCATCCTCGTGTGTCAGATGCCCTCCCATCCCCCTGCATCCTCGTGTGTCAGATGCCCTCCCATCCCCCTGCATCCCCGTGTGTCAGATGCCCTCCCATCCCCCTGCATCCCCATGTGTCAGATGCCCTCCCATCCCCCTGCATCCCCGTGTGTCAGATGCCCTCCCATCCCCCTGCATCCTCGTGTGTCAGATGCCCTCCCATCCCCCTGCATCCCCGTGTGTCAGATGCCCTCCCATCTCAGTCACACCTTGGCACAAAGCAGCCAATCAGAGGCTTCTGGGGGTTAGGCGTGCGCTCTGATTGGTTAATGTATTTCCATATGTGGTGAAAGAGGCGTGTCCAGCGGCGTTGGGGGCAGAGGGTGTGTAGTGTGATGTCATGATGTGGGCGTGGTGATGGCGCGGGGCCTGTGGCTGATGCGGTGTTCATGTGACCTCAGAAACTCGGAAAAACGGGAGTGAAAAGACGTGGGTGGAAGTGTTGGGCTCAGCGTGGGGTGAGTGGCGGCGGCAGCGACGAGGATTTGACATCAAGACGTTTGGTTTCACTCTGACACTTTTACGTTTCAGCTTTAGACGTGATCATGAAGAACTCACCAAAAGAATTTGAAAAGACTTTGATTTTTCACAATTTACGAAGAAACAACACTGCGTTTCACCGCCGCTCCCCTGAACGCTCCTGAACACTCCTAAATGCTCCCCTGAACGCTCCTGAACACTCCCCTGAACGCTCCTGAACGCTCCTAAATGCTCCCCTGAACGCTCCTGAACGCTCCTGAACCCTCCTGAACGCTCCTAAATGCTCCCCTGAACGCTCCTGAATACTCCCCTGAACGCTCCTGAACACTCCCCTGAACGCTCCTGAACACTCCCCTGAACGCTCCCAAAGCTCCTGAACGCTCCTAAATGCTCTCCTGAACCCTCCTGAACGCTCCTAAATGCTCCCCTGAACGCTCCTGAACGCTCCTGAACACTCCCCTGAACGCTCCTGAACACTCCCCTGAACGCTCCTGAACACTCCCCTGAACGCTCCTGAACGCTCCTGAACCCTCCCAACGCTCCTGAACGCTCCTGAACACTCCCCTGAACGCTCCTGAACACTCCCCTGAACGCTCCTGAACACTCCTGAACCCTCCCAACGCTCCTGAACGCTCCTGAACACTCCCCTGAACACGGTCTCTGAGTTTCCGAAGTCACGTGACCACAGCGAGAGCATCTGGACAGAACTGAAAACCAAAGGCTGAAACCTCAAATGTAAACGACACTGATTCTCATAAAAAAAAACAAAACATCTGAACAGTTTGAATCAAAACAAAATCTACAAAATAAAAGTCTGATCATAAGATTTCAAAATCAAAGAACACCACCATTTAGTCAGGGCGATGAAGTCTGGACCAGGACTGAACCCGGACTAAACCAGGTCTAAACCAGGACTAGACCAGGACTAAACCAGGTCTAAACCAGGTCTAAACCAGGACTAAACTAGGACTAAACCAGGTCTAAACCAGGTCTAAACCAGGACTAGACCAGGACTAAACCAGGTCTAAACCAGGTCTAAACCAGGACTAAACTAGGACTAAACCAGGTCTAAACCAGGACTAAACCAGGTTTAAACCAGGACTAAACCAGGTCTAAACCAGGTCTAAACCAGGTCTAAACCAGGACTAAACCAGGTCTAAACCCAGACTAAACCAGGTCTAAACCAGGTCTAAACCAGGACTAAACCAGGTCTAAACCAGGTCTAAACCAGGTCTAAACCAGGTCTAAACCAGGTCTAAACCAGGACTAAACCAGGTCTAAACCAGGTCTAAACCAGGACTAAACCAGGTCTAAACTTCATATCCCATCTGTAAACAGGGTCGGCGTCTAAATCTAATAAATTACTCGACTTAAACAGTGATAAATACTGTTTTCTGATTGGCTGCTGTGAGCCAAACGTCATGGCAACAACAGCCAATCAGACGCCTTCAGAGGGCCGGGCTCTGATTGGCTGATGATGTGTGTCCTTTTATGGTCAACAGGAACAGAGGACTCCACGTTCAGTTTGAGCTTCAGCGTCTGTGGAAGGGCATCAGGTGTAAAAGTGGGTGCGGTTAGAGAGGGGCCCCTGACAGAGGCCCCAAGGCACTTTTCAGACAAAGCGTTCAGACCCACGAGCTGAGAGCGCAGACCACGGAAAGAAAAGCTCCAAACGAAGCTCATGGAGGCCGGCGGCTACACGAGCCAATATTCTGTATCATGGCAACCAAAGAGCCAATCAGGAGCCAGGCTGTTACACCAAGAGCCAATCAGGAGCCAGGCTGTTACACCAAGAGCCAATCAGGAGCCAGGCTGTTACAGCGAGAGCCAATCAGGAGCCAGGCTGTTACAGCGAGAGCCAATCAGGAGCCAGGCTGTTACAGCGAGAGCCAATCAGGAGCCAGGCTGTTACAGCAAGAAGGTCCCTGATTGGTCGGACACAGGACGGAGCTCTGAGCCGTCGGGGAAAAGTCAAACTGAACGTGGAGTTTTCTGAAGCCTCAGAAATACAATATGGCCACAATATTAGGAACAAGGTCTAAACCAGGTCTAAACCATGTCTAAACCAGGTCTAAACCAGGTCTAAACCAGGTCTAAACCAGGTCTAAACCAGGTCTAAACCAGGTCTAAACCAGGTCTAAACCAGGTCTAAACCAGGTCGAAACCAGGTCTAAACCAGGTCGAAACCAGGTCGAAACCAGGTCTAAACCAGGTCTAAACCAGGTCTAAACCAGGTCTAAACCAGGTCTAAACCAGGTCTAAACCAGGTCTAACCCATGTCTAAGTCAGGTCTAAGTCAGGTCTAAACCAGGTCTAAGTCAGGTCTAAGTCAGGTCTAAACCAGGTCTAAACCATGTCTAAGTCAGGTCTAAGTCAGGTCTAAGTCAGGTCTAAACCAGGTCTAAGTCAGGTCTAAACCAGGTCTAAGTCAGGTCTAAACCAGGTCTAAGTCAGGTCTAAACCAGGTCTAAACCAGGTCTAAACCAGGTCTAAAGGCACTGTGCTGTACCTAATAAAGTGGCCAGTTTCACATGTGTTGAGTGCGCCCCCTGCTGGTGCTACAGGAGATGATTGTTTCAGCAGAAAGACTCGTGACCGGCAGGTGCTCCGGCGGCAGGTGCGTCAGTGGCAGTGCTCGGTGATGTCCACCACGATGGCCTTTTTCCAGCTGAACAGGAAGTACCCAGCACCGGCTCCGAGCGCCACGGCGATACACAGGAACCCATTATAGGTCATGAAGACGAGCATGAGGACATAACTCAGCACCACCTGGAACAGACGCAACGAGATCGAGAATCAGACGCAACGAGATCAAGCACCAGACGCAACGAGATCGAGAACCAGACGCAACGAGATCGAGAACCAGACGCAACGAGATCGAGAACCAGACGCAACGAGATCGAGAATCAGACGCAACGAGATCGAGAACCAGACGCAACGAGATCGAGAACCAGACGTAACAAGATCGAGATTCAGACGCAATGAGATCGAGTATCAAATGCAACGAGATCGAGAACCAGACGAGATCGAGAACCAGACGAGATCAAGAACCAGACACGAGATCAAGAACCAGACGCAACGAGATCGAGAACCAGACGCAACGAGATCGAGAATCAGATAGAACGAGATCGAGAACCTGACGCAACGAGATCAAGAACCAGACGCAACGAGATCGAGAACCAGACGTAACAAGATCGAGAATCAGACGCAACGAGATCGAGAACCAGACGAGATCGAGAACCAGACGAGATCGAGAACCAGACGCAACGAGATCGAGAACCAGACACGAGATCGAGAACCAGACGCAACGAGATCGAGAACCAGACGCAACAAGATCGAGAATCAGACGCAACGAGATCGAGAACCAGACGAGATCGAGAACCAGACGCAACGAGATCGAGAACCAGACGCAACGAGATCGAGAACCAGACGCAACGAGATCGAGAACCAGACGTAACAAGATCGAGATTCAGACGCAATGAGATCGAGTATCAAATGCAACGAGATCGAGAACCAGACGTAACAAGATCGAGATTCAGACGCAATGAGATCGAGAATCAAATGCAACGAGATCGAGAACCAGACGAGATCGAGAACCAGACGAGATCGAGAACCAGACGAGATCGAGAACCAGACGAGATCGAGAACCAGACGCAACGAGATCGAGAACCAGACGCAACGAGATCGAGAACCAGACGCAACGAGATCGAGAACCAGACGTAACAAGATCGAGATTCAGACGCAATGAGATCGAGTATCAAATGCAACGAGATCGAGAACCAGACGTAACAAGATCGAGATTCAGACGCAATGAGATCGAGAATCAAATGCAACGAGATCGAGAACCAGACGAGATCGAGAACCAGACGAGATCGAGAACCAGACGAGATCGAGAACCAGACGAGATCGAGAACCAGACGCAACGAGATCGAGAACCAGACGCAACGAGATCGAGAACCAGACGCAACGAGATCGAGAACCAGACGCAACGAGATCGAGAACCAGACGCAACGAGATCGAGAACCAGACGAGATTGAGAACCAGACGCAACGAGATCGAGAACCAGACGCAACGAGATCGAGAACCAGACGCAACGAGATCGAGAACCAGACGCAACGAGATCGAGAACCAGACGTAACAAGATCGAGATTCAGACGCAATGAGATCGAGTATCAAATGCAACGAGATCGAGAACCAGACGAGATCGAGAACCAGACGAGATCAAGAACCAGACACAACGAGATCGAGAACCAGACGCAACGAGATCGAGAACCAGACGCAACGAGATCGAGAATCAGATGCAACGAGATCGAGAACCTGACGCAACAAGATCGAGAACCAGACGCAACGAGATCGAGAACCAGAGGCGACGAGATCGAGAATCAAATGCAACGAGATCGAGAACCAGACGCAACAAGATCGAGAATCAGACGCAACGACATCGAGAACCAGACGCAACGAGATCGAGAACCAGACGCAACGAGATCGAGAACCAGACGCAACGAGATCGAGAACCAGACGCAACGAGATCGAGAACCAGCGGCAACGAGATTGAGAATCAGACGCAATGAGATCAAGAATCAAATGCAACGAGATTGAGAACCAGACGAGATCAAGAACCAGAAGCAATGAGATCGAGAACCAGACGCAACGAGATCGAGAACCAGACGAGATCAAGAACCAGACGCAACGAGATCGAGAACCAGACGCAACGTTAGAGAATCAGACGCAACGAGATTGAGAATCAGACGCAACGAGATCGAGAATCAGATGCAACGAGATTGAGAATCAGATGCAACGAGATTGAGAATCAGATGCAACGAGATTGAGAATCAGATGCAACGAGATCGAGAATCAGACGCAACGAGATCAAGAATCAGGCGCGAACGAGATCGAGAATCAGATGCAACGAGATTGAAAATCAAATGCAGCGAGATCGAGAACCAGGCGCTAGCGATATTGAGAACCAGGCGCACGAGATTGAGAATCAGATGCAACGAGATTGAGAATCAGACGCAACAAAATCGAGAACCAGACGCAACGATATTGAGACTCACACGCCCCGATAGAGAATCAGACGCGAGATCGAGAAGCAGATGCAGCGAGATTGAGAATCAGGCGCAACGAGATCGAGAACCAGACGCAACGATAGAGAATCAGACGCAACGAGATTGAGAATCAGATGCAACGAGATTGAGAATCAGACGCAACGAGATTGAGAATCAGATGCAACGAGATCGAGAATCCGATGCAACGAGATTGAGAATCCGACGCAACGAGATCGAGAATCAAATGCAACGAGATCGAGAATCAGATGCAACGAGATTGAGAATCCGGTGCAACAAGATCGAGAATCAGATGCAACGAGATCGAGAATCAGACGCAACGAGATCGAGAATCAGATGCAACAAGATTGAGAATCAGACGCAACGAGATTGAAAATCAGACGCAATGAGATCGAGAACCAGACGAGATCGAGAACCAGACGCAACGAGATCGAGAACCAGACGCAACGAGATCGAGAACCAGACGCAACGAGATCGAGAACCAGACGTAACAAGATCGAGATTCAGACGCAATGAGATCGAGTATCAAATGCAACGAGATCGAGAACCAGACGTAACAAGATCGAGATTCAGACGCAATGAGATCGAGAATCAAATGCAACGAGATCGAGAACCAGACGAGATCGAGAACCAGACGAGATCGAGAACCAGACGAGATCGAGAACCAGACGAGATCGAGAACCAGACGCAACGAGATCGAGAACCAGACGCAACGAGATCGAGAACCAGACGCAACGAGATCGAGAACCAGACGCAACGAGATCGAGAACCAGACGCAACGAGATCGAGAACCAGACGAGATCGAGAACCAGACGCAACGAGATCGAGAACCAGACGCAACGAGATCGAGAACCAGACGTAACAAGATCGAGATTCAGACGCAATGAGATCGAGTATCAAATGCAACGAGATCGAGAACCAGACGAGATCGAGAACCAGACGAGATCAAGAACCAGACACAACGAGATCGAGAACCAGACGCAACGAGATCGAGAACCAGACGCAACGAGATCGAGAATCAGATGCAACGAGATCGAGAACCTGACGCAACAAGATCGAGAACCAGACGCAACGAGATCGAGAACCAGAGGCGACGAGATCGAGAATCAAATGCAACGAGATCGAGAACCAGACGAGATCGAGAACCAGACGAGATCAAGAACCAGACACAACGAGATCGAGAACCAGACGCAACGAGATCGAGAACCAGACGCAACGAGATCGAGAATCAGATGCAACGAGATCGAGAACCTGACGCAACAAGATCGAGAACCAGACGCAACGAGATCGAGAACCAGAGGCGACGAGATCGAGAATCAAATGCAACGAGATCGAGAACCAGACGCAACAAGATCGAGAATCAGACGCAACGACATCGAGAACCAGACGCAACGAGATCGAGAACCAGACGCAACGAGATCGAGAACCAGACGCAACGAGATCGAGAACCAGACGCAACGAGATCGAGAACCAGCGGCAACGAGATTGAGAATCAGACGCAATGAGATCAAGAATCAAATGCAACGAGATTGAGAACCAGACGAGATCAAGAACCAGAAGCAATGAGATCGAGAACCAGACGCAACGAGATCGAGAACCAGACGAGATCAAGAACCAGACGCAACGAGATCGAGAACCAGACGCAACGTTAGAGAATCAGACGCAACGAGATTGAGAATCAGACGCAACGAGATCGAGAATCAGATGCAACGAGATTGAGAATCAGATGCAACGAGATTGAGAATCAGATGCAACGAGATTGAGAATCAGATGCAACGAGATCGAGAATCAGACGCAACGAGATCAAGAATCAGACGCAACGAGATCGAGAATCAGATGCAACGAGATTGAAAATCAAATGCAACGAGATCGAGAACCAGACGCAACGATATTGAGAACCAGACGCAACGAGATTGAGAATCAGATGCAACGAGATTGAGAATCAGACGCAACAAAATCGAGAACCAGACGCAACGATATTGAGAATCAGACGCAACGATAGAGAATCAGACGCGAGATCGAGAATCAGATGCAACGAGATTGAGAATCAGACGCAACGAGATCGAGAACCAGACGCAACGATAGAGAATCAGACGCAACGAGATTGAGAATCAGATGCAACGAGATTGAGAATCAGACGCAACGAGATTGAGAATCAGATGCAACGAGATCGAGAATCCGATGCAACGAGATTGAGAATCCGACGCAACGAGATCGAGAATCAAATGCAACGAGATCGAGAATCAGATGCAACGAGATTGAGAATCCGGTGCAACGAGATCGAGAATCAGATGCAACGAGATCGAGAATCAGACGCAACGAGATCGAGAATCAGATGCAACAAGATTGAGAATCAGACGCAACGAGATTGAAAATCAGACGCAATGAGATCGAGAATCAAATGCAACGAGATCGAGAACCAGACGAGATCGAGAACCAGACGCAACAAGATCGAGAATCAGACGCAATGAGATCGAGAACCAGACGCGATGATATCAAGAATCAGACTCAACGATCAAGAATCAGAATCTCCTTGTATTTTTCAGGTCTGGATCCTAGAAGTTGAACCTTTAGAACCTTTAGAATGTTTCCTGAACATGTTTAGAACCTTTAGAACGTTTCCTGAACGTGTTTAGAACCTTTAGAATGTTTCCTGAACATGTTTAGAACCTTTAGAACGTTTCCTGAATGTGTTTAGAACATTTAGAACCTTTAGAACGTTTCCTGAACGTGTTTAGATCCTTTAGAACGTTTCCTGAACGTGTTTAGAACATTTAGAACGTTTCCTGAATGTGTTTAGAACCTTTAGAATGTTTCCTGAACATGTTTAGAACCTTTAGAACGTTTCCTGAACGTGTTTAGATCCTTTAGAACGTTTCCTGAACGTGTTTAGGTCCTTTAGAACGTTTCCTGAACGTGTTTAGAACATTTAGAACCTTTAGAACGTTTCCTGAACGTGTTTAGAACATTTAGAACCTTTAGAACGTTTCCTGAACGTGTTTAGATCCTTTAGAACGTTTCCTGAACGTGTTTAGATCCTTTAGAATGTTTCCTGAACATGTTTAGAACCTCTAGAACCTTTAGATCCTTTAGAACGTTTCCTGAACGTGTTTAGAACATTTAGAACCTTTAGAACGTTTCCTGAACGTGTTTAGAACCATCTGGAACGAGTGGAAGAGCACAGACTGGGGGTGGGCGATAGTACAGAAATATCACATCAGGATTTTAAAAAAAACAACAACACGATTTTGATTTTATCACAATCTTAAATCAAAAAAATAAATTTAGGGCAAAGAACCTTTCTGATCCCCCCATGTATAATACATATTCATATTTATTTATATATATTTTTGGTAAAACAAAATAAATTTTACGAGGCTTTCTGAAAAATAACTCCAGTGCCGGATCTTCAGGGACCTCCTTGGATTCTGGTGCTTTTATTGTCCCGGCGGGTTTCCTGCGGTTCCAAGTGTCGGAGGTTCGCCCACTGGCGTTCCGTCCACGGAGCTGCAGGAGGAACAGTTTCCTGTTCCGCCCCCGGGCAGAGTCTTTGTGTTCTGCTCAGATCGTCTTTGGTTTTACGCTTCTGCTCAGCTTGTTTTGTGGTTCTGTAGCCTGATCTTCCCTGACATGTTCGGAGGATTTGGACTATTGTACTATTGATTATTGTTTCCGCCGCTCTTTACTTAGGCGTTATTTAACCTTAATAATGGGGTTTGACAAATTAAACTTCTGAGGAGAAATGTGGTACAGAGAAGTTACAAACTGTACAAATTTTAAGACCCAGATATAAAAATTCAAGACTTTTTCATGTCAAGTCATGAACCCTGTGTTCTGTTTGTGTGGATCCCAGGACATGCTGAGACTTTGGGGAATGAGGAAGCTGATGTCCAGGCTAAAAGTTCAGAAAGAATGTGTAGATTTGGTTTATCACTGCCACAGTGTCTGTAAACTAGGGACGGGCATTCGATTAAATTGTCTTAATCGATCGTTGGGAAAATTAACGATTGATTTTCGATTAATCAATCATCTGCATAAATAAATTCAACTTTAAACATCTAAACCTCCTGACTCCAGAGCCTCATCAGTGTGAGATCAGAATGTGTTTAATGCAGCTTTAAACATTTGTTTGTTTTACACAAACTAAACTTAAAACCTCATGGCTTATTTGCATAAACTGTAAGAGCTGAAAAAAGCAGCTCTTTCCTTGTGCTGCTGCTTCAGCTTCTGTGGGACTAAAGGACTCGACTCAGTGAATACGAGTGTTCTCTCTGTGACTCAGTGAATATGAGTGTTCTCCCTGTGACTCAGTGAATATGAGTGTTCTCTCTGTGACTCAGTGAATATGAGTGTTCTCTCTGTGACAGAGGATGTTCTGCTGATGCTGAGTCTGTTCTGTGCGTATGTCGCGTTGCAGATGCTGCGTAAACATGTGAAACCAGGACACTCAAAAACCCGATCATACCCGGGACACTGATGTGCAGGGAAACGCACTCTGAGGAATATAGGGATCTCCAAGGAGCCAGAGCCGAGACGTGGGACTGTGAGGCTCCAGAGTTTGTGCTCAGACCTCGACTCCTCAGGCTACGTTACACAGACACCGACATTCAGTTTGGCCATTAACATGAACCTGATCCACCAAACTCTGAAGAATCAACTATCGATTAATCGACTCATCAGCCCGATCCTACTGTAAACATCTTACTAATAAAAGGCAAACAGAAGGAGAGGGGGAACAGCGGGACGGCGCTATTTCTCCTTCAGCCGTTCAAAATGACAGGAATCGTGGGTCCAGTGGCCAAAGAGATGAATTGGTCTCATATTAATATTATTCTGAAGTATAAAAAAAAAATAATAATAATAATAATATTAAACTTCAGAATTTTTTTCTGTGTGGAGTTTCATGTTCTCCCTGTGTCTGGATGGGTTTCCTCCGGGTACTCCGGTTTCCCCCATCAACTCAAAACATGCAGCACCTGAACTAACATCAAGGACCATGTTGTCCACCCTCCTGTGGGCTCCACCTGCAGAGGGGTTCATAGGGGGGGTCAGGTGCTATGAGGATTGGGCAGCAAGATGCCCCAGTGACCCAACTGGATTAAGCGGGAGAAGATGGATGGATTATTCTGAAGTGGCCTTAACCGGGCTGAGACATGGACACTGTAGTTTGGCTGCTTCTCTGTTCCCTGCGGCTGTGGCCACTGAGGAGAGAGGAACGAGGGGAAGGAACCTTCTCCACTCAATCTACACTTTGGTCTGACAGTGTTCAAGTTTAAACAGTTGAGCTAAAGTTTCTCCGCACTCCAGCCTCAGTCTGACAATATAAAATACCCTTTCACAACACTGGGGGGCAGCAGAGAGCGTCAAACTGAACATCCTGCTGGAATTCAGGAGAAGTTTGAAAAAGCTCTGACCTGGAGGATGTGCAGCAGCGTCTGCAGGAAGTGGGCGGGGCTCAGCATCCTCTGCCTGAGAGAGAGAAAAAAAAAGAGAAAAAGAAAGAGGTTTGAGAAAATAGAAGGTCTCAGTCTTTGTGCATCTCGGTTCTTTGCGTCTCGGTTCTTACCCCACGGTCTTGTGCTTCTCGGTTCTTACCTCACGTTCTTGTGCGTCTTGGTTCTTGTGCGTCTTGGTTCTTTGTGTCTCGGGTCTGGTGCGTCTCGGTTCTTACCTCATGTTCTTGTGCGTCTCGGTTCTTGTGTGTCTTGGTTCTTTGTGTCTCGGGTCTGGTGCGTCTCGGTTCTTTGCGTCTCGGTTCTTACCTCACGTTCTTGTGCGTCTCGGTTCTTGTGTGTCTTGGTTCTTTGTGTCTCGGGTCTGGTGTGTCTCGGTTCTTTGCGTCTCGGTTCTTACCTCACGTTCTTGTGCGTCTCGGTTCTTGTGTGTCTTGGTTCTTTGTGTCTCGGGTCTGGTGCGTCTCGGTTCTTACCCCACGGTCTTGTGCTTCTCGGTTCTTACCTCACGTTCTTGTGCGTCTTGGTTCTTGTGCGTCTTGGTTCTTTGTGTCTCGGGTCTGGTGCGTCTCGGTTCTTACCTCATGTTCTTGTGCGTCTCGGTTCTTGTGTGTCTTGGTTCTTTGTGTCTCGGGTCTGGTGCGTCTCGGTTCTTTGCGTCTCGGTTCTTACCTCACGTTCTTGTGCGTCTCGGTTCTTGTGTGTCTTGGTTCTTTGTGTCTCGGGTCTGGTGTGTCTCGGTTCTTTGCGTCTCGGTTCTTACCTCACGTTCTTGTGCGTCTCGGTTCTTGTGTGTCTTGGTTCTTTGTGTCTCGGGTCTGGTGCGTCTCGGTTCTTACCTCACGTTCTTGTACGTCTCGGTTCTTGTGTCTTGGTTCTTCGTGTCTCGGTTCTTTGCGTCTCGGTTCTTACCTCACGTTCTTGTGCGCCTCAGTTTTGGTGCGTCTCAGTTCTTACGTCATGTTCTTGTGTGCCTCGGTTCTTTGCATCTCGGTTCTTGTGCGTCTCGGTTCTTGTGTGTCTCGGTTCTGGTACGTCTCGGTTCTGGTACGTCTCGGTTCTTTGCGTCTCGGTTCTTTATGTCTTGGTTCTTACCCCACGGTCTTGTGCGTCTCCATCAGAACGGTTCCGTCATTTCCGGGGAGGGGCATGGAGTTGTAGCGCACATTCACTTGGCTCCGCCTCAGCAGAACCTCTCGTCCAATCTTCAGCCCCTCGTACAGAGCGGCCAATAGGAACACGCCCAGACACGCCAGCACCATCTCTGATTGGTCCAGAGGAGCAAGGGGGCGGGGTTAGTGTCTCCTCAAAATCACACCTGAGTTCACCTGGACGGGGCATCTGATTTAAGAGGGGGTATTTCCTTCCTTCCTTTCTCTTGTGGTGTGAGTGTCTGATCCTTCAGGCCTCGTTCACACTGAGACGTTTCCCTTCATTTGTTTCCGTCTTTTACACACAAACGGTGAATTTGCCTCTGAAAATTAATCTTTCTAAAAACTCCGGCTCGAGTGGAGAACCTCCGTGAAGTTGCCCCATCAACTTCATCAAACCTACACAAACACTATGTCAATCGTTTGTGCTTTGTTTGTGCTGCAAAAAGTTTGTTTGTATGTGTTTATTTCTAAAATTATTCATGATTATTTCTGTGGTAATTATAGGACGTCATTTCCGCTCAACTGACGGTGACAAACTCCACAAAACTAGTGAAGAGAAATGATCTGAGGCTGTGGAAAAGTCTGTGTTATTATAAAATATGAATCAAAAGCAAATGACTAAAGACTGAAACAGACTTTTCCACAGCCTCAGATCATTTCTCTTCACTAGTTTTGTGGAGTTTGTCGCCAGGTTTTAGGATCGCACCAAAAGTGCAACCAATGTTTCCGTTTCGCTCTGATGATGAGCAGCCGTAGTGTTTCTTCTGCTCAAACACTTTTCATGTGTTTCATTTGCAGACTCAGCTGATGTTTCAGATCCAGGACCACAGACAAACGAGGAGGCCACTGCTCCCTCCTACGAAGACTCCGTCACTGTCAGGTTTGGTCCGACCTGGACTCCCGTCTGTTGGGTTCATTTTGAAATTGAAGTGGTTTTCCCAGAGGAGCGGCGTGAAAATTTTAGAACGTTGCAGTCATCACTGCTTCAAAGATTAATTTTCAGAGGCGAATTTGCCGTTTGTGTGTAAAAGATGGATACAAACTAAGGGAAATGTCTTTGCTAATAAACCCTTTTAGGACGGAAGTGATTAAAAAAAGCTGCGTGTGCATTTTGGCAACAGAAGTGTCTTTGTTCCCCGTTTATTCTGATTCAGACTGAACTCGGACAGAAGAAGACAGAGACAAAAACATTTCCAACACTAAAATGTCTGGTTGTTCTGTGTGTGTGTTTGTCGATATTCTGCCAGCGGACTAAAGTTTTAAAGTTTTCCTCACGAGGATTTGACAGTCGGACACCGCTTGTCAGTTTGTGGAGTGAAATATTCTCAATCTTTTGTCGATAATCCTTTCACAGCTCGACAAAGTGCTGAGTTCTGCCAAACTTCTGTTGCCAAAATGCACAAACGAGCCTCCGTCACCACTGTTCACCAACACTGAAAGAGTCTGTGTCCTAGTGATATTTTACAGAGGATCTCCTCGACACTTTCTTTTCCTTTCTCATTTCCATTCTCATTTAACCTTTATTTCACCAGGCAAAAGATTAAGGACAGATTCTTATTTACGGTGTTGGCCTAGAACAATTTAAGGGAAAGGGGAAGAAAACAATAAACATATTCACACATACAATAAGCAATAAATGAATGATCAGTCAATGAAACATTTACATGACTCCTTAAAAATGTCCTTCAATCTGTGTTTGAATGCAGAAACTGAAATCAAAGTGTCCATATGCAGAGGGTTTTCATATGAGTTCCAATCATTTGCAGCAGCAAAATGAAAAGACATAAGGCCAAATGAAGACTTGGTTTTTGGAACTTTCAGTTTGACGAGTCGTGAGGATCGACTCTCTTTCTCTCTTTCTTCCTTTATTTATCTGTTTAATTATTGATTGATTGATAAAGTAAAGGGTGAAGGATGTGAAGAAGGACGTACCTCCAGGAGAGTTGATGACCAGACCAGAGAACAACAGCTCCACATTATGATACCCAAAGTAAAAGGTCATGACCTGAAGAAGACACAGGGTCAGAACTCTGACCTCTGACCCTCTCCTTCAATACATGCATCCTGAATTTTGAACTTCCGGTCATCGCGCAGTGTTTGCCAGGAAGGGCCCTCGGAAAAAGTGAGCATCAAACCGCCATTTTGATTTCCCAGTGGTGCGTAGGTGTTGCTGTTTTCAAGTCTTTTGAACCATATCGCTGTTGTTTTCCGGTTTCGATATTTTAATATAGAGATCAAATAAGTTACTGTTATTCTTTGATAAGTTTAAGACCTCAACTTTCCTTCTTTGTGGAAAAATGAGCTGTCAGAAACCGAGTCGGAGCAACTGTCACTGAGTCTGAAGGCAAAGAACCAACATTCGTGAGTGTTGCTGAAGTTTGGACCTGGAAAGTCGATGCTCTGAAAACCTCAGAAAAAGAAACTTGAAAATTACCGGCGGAAAAGCTGAACTTGTTGCTCGGGTATTTGCTGCAAGAGCCGAACATTCGTAACCAAGGCTGAGTGAGGGATCGGGATTTTGCTTTGTTGGCATTTCGCAGACAAAATGTTCGCTGCAGATATGGGATGAGGTTTTCTTTACCTTTCCCGTCCTTCCTGTGTGTCAGTCCTGCCCGTCGCCTTCACTTTTCACCATTTTTCAATTCCGTTGGGAAGGGAAACAGTCTGAACGGAGGTTTGCAGTCACACAGATCTGATTCCCTTTTGCAGTCATGGAGTTCACAAACTTCCGAAGCCCATTTCTCGAGCCGTTTTCCGCTGTTGGGACGTCCAACAACCGCACGATTACGATGTCCGAATCCCATAACTAAAATATGACAACATCAGAACCAGAAACAAAAGTGATATGGTCCAAAAGGCTTGAAAAAATGGGCTGAGAGTCGACGCTTCCAATGGGAAATCACTTTGATGCTTACTTTTTCCGAGGGCCCTTCCCGGCAAACACTGCGTGATGACCAGAAGTTCGAAATTCGGGATGCAGGTATACAGTCGAAGTGAACGTACCATGCCCATGTGTCCCTCGTGCCCACCAGTGTTCCCGCCGCCGTGCCCGCCGTGCGTGGTGAGGGACGGCGCATCGGTCATGGCGTGGTGGGCGTGGCCACTGTGGTCCATGCTCGAATGATCCATTTCTGAAGAACGGCACAAACAAGAGACCAAAAACACTGAAAATCAAACAGTTAAACAGACCAGAACACGGACCAGAACTGAAGAAGCAGCTCGGATGAGCGGCGAAACATCTTCTATCAAAACTTTGGTCCAGTTGACAAATTTAACTCTACGTTGCCATCTGAGGAGAACAGTGAAAACGACCAGAACACGGAGAAAAATCTGAGGAGAACAGTGAAAACGACCAGAACACGGAGAAAACATCTGAGGAGAACAGTGAAAACGACCAGAACACGGAGAAAACATCTGAGGAGAACAGTAAAAACGACCAGAACACGGAGAAAACATCTGAGGAGAAAAGTGAAAACGACTAGAACACAGAGAAAACATCTGAGGAGAACAGTGAAAATGACCAGAACACGGAGAAAACATCTGAGGAGAACAGTGAAAACGACCAGAACACGGAGAAAACATCTGAGGAGAACAGTGAAAACGACCAGAACACGGAGAAAACATCTGAGGAGAAAAGTGAAAACGACTAGAACACAGAGAAAACATCTGAGGAGAACAGTGAAAACGACCAGAAGATGGAGAAAACATCTGAGGAGAACAGTGAAAACGACCAGAAGACGGAGAAAAATCTGAGGAGAACAGTGAAAACGACCAGAAGACGGAGAAAACATCTGAGGAGAACAGTGAAAACGACCAGAAGACGGAGAAAACATCTGAGGAGAACAGTGAAAACGACCAGAACACGGAGAAAACATCTGAGGAGAACAGTGAAAACGACTAGAACACGGAGAAAACATCTGAGGAGAACAGTGAAAACGACCAGAAGACGGAGAAAACATCTGAGGAGAACGGTGAAAACGACCAGAAGACGGAAAAAACATCTGAGGAGAACAGTGAAAACGACCAGAAGACGGAGAAAAAATCTGAGGAGAACAGTGAAAACGACCAGAAGACGGAGAAAACATCTGAGGAGAACAGTGAAAACGACCAGAAGACGGAGAAAACATCTGAGGAGAACAGTGAAAACGACCAGAACACGGAGAAAACATCTGAGGAGAACGGTGAAAACGACCAGAACACGGAGAAAACATCTGAGGAGAACAGTGAAAACGACCAGAACACGGAGAAAACATCTGAGGAGAACAGTGAAAACGACCAGAACACGGAGAAAAATCTGAGGAGAACGGTGAAAATGACCAGAAGACAGAGAAAACATCTGAGGAGAACAGTGAAAACATCTGAGGATAACCGTGAAAACGACCAGAACATGGCGAAAACATCTGAGGAGAACAGTGAAAACGACCAGAAGATGGAGAAAAATCTGAGGAGAACAGTGAAAACGACCAGAAGACGGAGAAAAATCTGAGGAGAACAGTGAAAACGACCAGAACACGGAGAAAACATCTGAGGAGAACAGTGAAAACGACCAGAACACGGAGAAAACATCTGAGGAGAACAGTGAAAACGACCAGAACACGGAGAAAACGTCTGAGGAGAACAGTGAAAATGACCAGAACACGGAGAAAACGTCTGAGGAGAACGGTGAAAACGACCAGAACACGGAGAAAAATCTGAGGAGAACAGTGAAAACGACCAGAACACGGAGAAAACATCTGAGGAGAACAGTGAAAACATCTGAGGAGAACAGTGAAAACGACCAGAACACGGAGAAAACATCTGAGGAGAACGGTGAAAACGACCAGAACACAGAGAAAACATCTGAGGAGAACGGTGAAAACGACCAGAACACGGAGAAAACATCTGAGGAGAATGGTGAAAACGACCAGAACACGGAGAAAACATCTGAGCAGAACGGTGAAAACGACCAGAACACGGAGAAAACATCTGAGGAGAACGGTGAAAACGACCAGAACACGGAGAAAAATCTGAGGAGAACAGTGAAAACATCTGAGGAGAACAGTGAAAACGACCAGAACATGGCGAAAACATCTGAGGAGAACAGTGAAAACGACCAGAACACGGAGAAAACATCTGAGGAGAACGGTGAAAACGACCAGAACACGGAGAAAACATCTGAGGAGAACAGTGAAAACGACCAGAACACGGAGAAAACATCTGAGGAGAACAGTGAAAACGACCAGAACACGGAGAAAAATCTGAGGAGAACAGTGAAAACATCTGAGGAGAACAGTGAAAACGACCAGAAGACAGAGAAAACATCTGAGGAGAACAGTGAAAACGACCAGAACACGGAGAAAACATCTGAGGAGAACAGTGAAAACGACCAGAACACGGAGAAAACATCTGAGGAGAACAGTGAAAACGACCAGAACACGGAGAAAAATCTGAGGAGAACAGTGAAAACGACCAGAACACGGAGAAAACATCTGAGGAGAACAGTGAAAACATCTGAGGAGAACAGTGAAAACGACCAGAACACGGAGAAAACATCTGAGGAGAACGGTGAAAACGACCAGAACACAGAGAAAACATCTGAGGAGAACGGTGAAAACGACCAGAACACGGAGAAAAATCTGAGGAGAACAGTGAAAACATCTGAGGAGAACAGTGAAAACGACCAGAACACGGAGAAAACATTTGAGGAGAACGGTGAAAACGACCAGAACACGGAGAAAACATCTGAGGAGAACAGTGAAAACGACCAGAACACGGAGAAAACATCTGAGGAGAACAGTGAAAACGACCAGAACACGGAGAAAACATCTGAGGAGAACAGTGAAAACATCTGAGGAAAACAGTGAAAACGACCAGAAGACAGAGAAAACATCTGAGGAGAACAGTGAAAACGACCAGAACACGGAGAAAACATCTGAGGAGAACAGTGAAAACGACCAGAACACGGAGAAAACATCTGAGGAGAACAGTGAAAACGACCAGAAGACGGAGAAAACATCTGAGGAGAACAGTGAAAACATCTGAGGAGAACAGTGAAAACGACCAGAACACGGAGAAAACATCTGAGGAGAACGGTGAAAACGACCAGAACACAGAGAAAACATCTGAGGAGAACGGTGAAAACGACCAGAACACGGAGAAAACATCTGAGGAGAATGGTGAAAACGACCAGAACACGGAGAAAACATCTGAGGAGAACGGTGAAAACGACCAGAACACGGAGAAAACATCTGAGGAGAACGGTGAAAACGACCAGAACACGGAGAAAAATCTGAGGAGAACAGTGAAAACGACCAGAACATGGCGAAAACATCTGAGGAGAACAGTGAAAATGACCAGAACACGGAGAACGATGTGAGGAGAACAGTGAAAACGACCAGAACACAGAACGGTGTGAGGAGAACAGTGAAAACAACTAGAACACGGAGAACGATGTGAGGAGAACAGTGAAAACGACTAGAACACGGAGAAAAATCTGAGGAGAACAGTTAAAACGACCAGAACACGGAGAAAAATCTGAGGAGAACAGTAAAAACGACCAGAACACGGAGAAAACATCTGAGGAGAACAGTGAAAACGACCAGAACACGGAGAAAACATCTGAGGAGAACAGTGAAAACGACCAGAACACGGAGAAAACATCTGAGGAGAACAGTGAAAACGACCAGAACACGGAGAAAACATCTGAGGAGAACAGTGAAAACATCTGAGGAGAACAGTGAAAACGACCAGAACACGGAGAAAACATCTGAGGAGAACAGTGAAAATGACCAGAACACGGAGAAAACATCTGAGGAGAACAGTGAAAACGACCAGAACACGGAGAAAACATCTGAGGAGAACAGTGAAAACGACCAGAACACGGAGAAAACATCTGAGGAGAACAGTGAAAACGACCAGAACACGGAGAACGATGTGAGGAGAACAGTGAAAACGGCTAGAACATGGAGAACGATGTGAGGAGAACAGTGAAAACGACCAGAACACGGAGAACGATGTGAGGAGAACAGTGAAAACGACTAGAACACGGAGAACGATGCGAGGAGAACAGTGAAAACGACCAGAACACGGAGAACGATGCGAGGAGAACAGTGAAAACGACCAGAACACGGCGAAAACATCTGAGGAGAACAGTGAAAACGACTAGAACACGGAGAACGATGTGAGGAGAACAGTGAAAACGACTAGAACACGGAGAACGATGCGAGGAGAACAGTGAAAACGACTAGAACACGGAGAACGATGCGAGGAGAACAGTGAAAACGACCAGAACACGGAGAACGATGCGAGGAGAACAGTGAAAACGACCAGAACACGGAGAACGATGTGAGGAGAACAGTGAAAACGACTAGAACACGGAGAACGATGTGAGGAGAACAGTGAAAACGACTAGAACACGGAGAACGATGCGAGGAGAACAGTGAAAACGACCAGAACACGGAGAACGATGCGAGGAGAACAGTGAAAACGACTAGAACACGGAGAACGATGTGAGGAGAACAGTGAAAACGACTAGAACACGGAGAACGATGCGAGGAGAACAGTGAAAACGACCAGAACACGGAGAACGATGCGAGGAGAACAGTGAAAACGACCAGAACACGGAGAACGATGTGAGGAGAACAGTGAAAACGACTAGAACACGGAGAACGATGCGAGGAGAACAGTGAAAACGACCAGAACACGGAGAACGATGTGAGGAGAACAGTGAAAACGACTAGAACACGGAGAACGATGTGAGGAGAACAGTGAAAACGACTAGAACACGGAGAACGATGTGAGGAGAACAGTGAAAACGACTAAAACACGGAGAACGATGCGAGGAGAACAGTGAAAACGACTAGAACACGGAGAACGATGTGAGGAGAACAGTGAAAACGACTAGAACACGGAGAACGATGCGAGGAGAACAGTGAAAACGACCAGAACACGGAGAACGATGCGAGGAGAACAGTGAAAACGACCAGAACACGGAGAACGATGTGAGGAGAACAGTGAAAACGACCAGAACACGGAGAACGATGTGAGGAGAACAGTGAAAACGACTAGAACACTGAGAACGATGTGAGGAGAACAGTGAAAACGACCAGAACACTGAGAACGATGTGAGGAGAACAGTCGTACCGTGTGCTGTGGCGGAGCTCCTCCGTGTCCGACTCAAATCTGACTCAAACACCAGACTTTTCCCCTCCCGTGACAACAGCAGCATCACCACCGTAACCACGGAAACCGCATCAAGACGCACGGCCTAATGCAATTGGCTGTGGGGCCCTGAGGCTAAACGAGCGCTCCGGCCAATCAGATTACAGCGTTTAGGACAATTACATAAAGGTCAAGTATTTTTAATGAGAGTCCTGTGTCCTTAAGGGAGATTTACACCAGTGACACATCGATATATCACTTTGCCGATATATCGCTTTTCCAATATATCGCTTTGCCAATATCCACATGTCTTTGTAGGGTATCGGTTATCGGCCTGGGCGCCTCTGAAACCCTGAAACGAAAAGTTTTACGGCAACACTTTTAATGCTGCCGCGATTATTCGACGTTGTCGACGTAATCGAATATGAAAATGAGTCGACTACAATTTTTTTGGTCGAATATTCGCCTTTATTTATTTTTGGTCTCAAACGGCTCGTCCAGAGACCTTTCGCTTGCCTGAGATCAGGTATTTCCCCTCCACACCACTAGTAGTACTACACTCGAGGCGGACACCGGTGCTGCTGACAGCAGCTACATCCGGGGTTGACGCCGAGGTGGCTAACCTAGGCTTCACCAAAGGCTAACAGCAGTGGTATATAATGGCACCGCAAAAGAAAACAAACTTGAGGAAGTATTTGCCGTGCGCACGCTGCTGGCTGGTCTCTCTCTTTCTCTCTTCCCCCTTCCCCCGATTTGAGCATTTGAGAAAATGCCAGCGGCCGGAGTCGGACCAAGACCTAAAGCCTCGAAAGTCTGGGAATACTTTCGGACAGTTGGTGATAGAGTGGTTTGTACACTCTGTAGAGTGGTTTGTACACTCTGTAAGACTTCTTTGGCTTATCACGGGAGCACGACCATGAGGTATTGAGAATACCGTTGCATATGCTGCTCGTGCATACTCGTTAAATTGTGTGTGCATATCGTTGTTCAACATTGTCAAATGAGCACACACAACAGACATAACAGCAATAACCTTTGCAACTCGCACACACAAGGTAACCTCCCGGGAAAATCTAACACACACACTTGTGTGTGTTAGAACCGCTTGTTTTTTTTTTTTAATTAGTCGTTTAGATTAGTCGACTAATCGAAAAATTAGTCGAGAGATTAATCGTTAGAAAATTAGTCGTTAGTGGCAGCACTAAACACTTTAGAGTATATTCCAAACGTACACACAATATTCCAAATATATGTATAATATTCCAAACGTACACACAATATTCCAAATATATGTATAATATTCCAAACGTACACACAATATTCCAAACATACACACAATATTCCAAACATACACACAATATTCCAAATGTACGTATAATATTCCAAACATACACACAATATTCCAAATGTACCTACAATATTCCAAACGTACACACAATATTCCAAACATACACACAATATTCCAAACATACACACAATATTCCAAATGTACGTACAATATTCCAAATGTACGTACAATATTCCAAACGTACGTACAATATTCCAAACATACACACAATATTCCAAATGTACGTACAATATTCCAAATGTACGTACAATATTCTAAACATACACACAATATTCCAAATGTACGTATAATATTCCAAACATACACACAATATTCCAAACATACACACAATATTCCAAAAGCATGTACAATATTCCAAATGTACACACAATATTCCAAATGTACGTACAATATTCCAAATGTACGTACAATATTCCAAACATACACACAATATTCCAAACATACACACAATATTCCAAATGTACGTATAATATTCCAAACATACACACAATATTCCAAATGTACGTACAATATTCCAAACGTACACACAATATTCCAAACATACACACAATATTCCAAATGTACGTATAATATTCCAAATGTACACACAATATTCCAAATGTACCTACAATATTCCAAACGTACACACAATATTCCAAACGTACGTACAATATTCCAAACATACACACAATATTCCAAATGTACGTACAATATTCCAAATGTACACACAATATTCCAAATGTACGTACAATATTCCAAACATACACACAATATTCCAAACGTATGTACAATATTCCAAATGTACGTACAATATTCTAAACATACACACAATATTCCAAATGTACATACAATATTCCAAATGTACATACAATATTCCAAACATACACACAATATTCCAAAAGCATGTACAATATTCCAAATGTACACACAATATTCCAAATGTATGTACAATATTCCAAATGTATGTACAATATTCCAAACGTACACACAATATTCCAAACGTACGTACAATATTCCAAATGTACGTACAATATTCCAAACGTACGTACAATATTCCAAATGTACGTACAATATTCCAAATGTACGTACAATATTCCAAACGTACGTACAATATTCCAAATGTACGTACAATATTCCAAACGTACGTACAATATTCCAAACGTACGTACAATATTCCAAATGTACGTACAATATTCCAAATGTACGTACAATATTACAAACGTACGTACAATATTACAAACGTACGTACAATATTCCAAACGTACGTACAATATTCCAAATGTACGTACGATATTCCAAACGTACACACAATATTCCAAACGTACGTACAATATTCCAAATGTACGTACAATATTCCAAACGTACACACAATATTCCAAACGTACGTACAATATTCCAAATGTACGTACAATATTCCAAATGTACGTACAATATTCCAAACGTACGTACAATATTCCAAATGTACGTACAATATTCCAAATGTACGTACAATATTCCAAATGTACGTACAATATTCCAAATGTACACACAATATTCCAAATGTATGTACAATATTCCAAATGTATGTACAATATTCCAAACGTACGCACAATATTCCAAACGTACGCACAATATTCCAAACGTACGCACAATATTCCAAACGTACGTACAATATTCCAAACGTACGCACAATATTCCAAACGTACGTACAATATTCCAAATGTACGCACAATATTCCAAGTGTACGCACAATATTCCAAACGTACGCACAATATTCCAAACGTACGTACAATATTCCAAATGTACGTACAATATTCCAAACGTACGTACAATATTCCAAACATACACACAATATTCCAAATGTACGTACAATATTCCAAATGTACACACAATATTCCAAATGTACGTACAATATTCCAAACATACACACGATATTCCAAACGTATGTACAATATTCCAAATGTACACACAATATTCCAAACGTACGTACAATATTCCAAACGTACGCACAATATTCCAAACGTACGTACAATATTCCAAACGTACGCACAATATTCCAAACGTACGTACAATATTCCAAATGTACGTACAATATTCCAAACGTACGTACAATATTCCAAATGTACACACAATATTCCAAACGTACACACAATATTCCTAAAGTACGCACAATATTCCAAACGTACACACAATATTCAGGCTCGGATTTTAAATCAGGCACTTCAGGGCCCAAAAACATCGGCAGAGGTTATCAGTCACCGGCTGCTCTGGATCTGAAATAATCGGTATTGGCCACAACAACACCCATATCGGTTGATCTCTGCTTTATGTATCAGCATCGATATCAACAAAACACTTCAGCCTCAGCCCAAGTGTGTCTGTGAGTGTGGACACCAGACAAAAGGTTTATGAGAAAAGAATGAGGAAATGTGCCCAACCAAAAACCTCAAAAGATCATTGTGCAAGTCTGAACCAGGCCTAAACCAGTTCTGAACCAGTTCTGAACCAAATCTAAACCCGGTCTGAACCCAGTCGCAGGTGAGTCTTTATCTGGAGCCTCTTCCTCAGGTGTTGGACTCTGGACTCATAAAGTGTCTTCGTGTGGAGTCAGAAATCGTCTGTGACACAGACTCAGGGTCAAACTCCTCCTGACGCCAGCGTTTAGACACCAGAGCTGCTCTCTTTAGAGTATATTCCAAACGTACACACAATATTCCAAATATATGTATAATATTCCAAACGTACACACAATATTCCAAATGTACGTATAATATTCCAAATGTACGTACAATATTCCAAATGTACCTACAATATTCCAAATGTACACACAATATTCCAAATGTACGTACAATATTCCAAATGTACGTACAATATTCCAAACGTACACACAATATTCCAAACGTACGTACAATATTCCAAATGTACGTACAATATTCCAAATGTACACACAATATTCCAAACGTACACACAATATTCCAAACGTACGTACAATATTCCAAATGTACGTACAATATTCCAAGTGTACGTACAATATTCCAAACATACACACAATATTCCAAACATACACACAATATTCCAAATGTACGTACAATATTCCAAACATACACACAATATTCCAAACATACACACAATATTCCAAACACACACACAATATTCCAAATGTACGTATAATATTCCAAACATACACACAATATTCCAAACATACACACAATATTCCAAACACACACACAATATTCCAAATGTACGTATAATATTCCAAATGTACACACAATATTCCAAATGTACACACAATATTCCAAATGTACGTACAATATTCCAGATGTACACACAATATTCCAAATGTACGTACAATATTCCAAACGTACACACAATATTCCAAACATACACACAATATTCCAAACACACACACAATATTCCAAACATACACACAATATTCCAAACACACACACAATATTCCAAATGTACGTATAATATTCCAAATGTACACACAATATTCCAAATGTACACACAATATTCCAAGTATACGCACAATATTCCAAACGTACACACAATATTCCAAGTGTACGCACAATATTCCAAACGTACACACAATATTCCAAACATACACACAATATTCCAAGTGTACGCACAATATTCCAAACGTACACACAATATTCCAAACATACACACAATATTCCAAATGTACGTACAATATTCCAAATGTACGTACAATATTCCAAACGTACGCACAATATTCCTAAAGTACGCACAATATTCCAAACGTACACACAATATTCAGGCTCGGATTTTAAATCAGGCACTTCAAGGCCCAAAAACATCGGCAGAGGTTATCAGTCACCGGCTGCTCTGGATCTGAAATAATCGGTATTGGCCACAACAACACCCATATCGGTTGATCTCTGCTTTATGTATCAGCATCGATATCAACAAAACACTTCAGCCTCAGCCCAAGTGTGTCTGTGAGTGTGGACACCAGACAAAAGGTTTATGAGAAAAGAATGAGGAAATGTGCCCAACCAAAAACCTCAAAAGATCATTGTGCAAGTCTGAACCAGGCCTAAACCAGTTCTGAACCAGTTCTGAACCAAATCTAAACCCGGTCTGAACCCAGTCGCAGGTGAGTCTTTATCTGGAGCCTCTTCCTCAGGTGTTGGACTCTGGACTCATAAAGTGTCTTCGTGTGGAGTCAGAAATCGTCTGTGACACAGACTCAGGGTCAAACTCCTCCTGACGCCAGCGTTTAGACACCAGAGCTGCTCTCCGGGTTTCTGCAAACTCCTCAGATGTTTCTGCAAACTGTTCTCCTCAGATGTTTCTCCAGGCTCTAGTCATTTCTCTCTGACACTCGTGTTTCTTTCTGAAGTTGTTTCAGATCAAATGTTGAGATTTAAGATCACAGATCAGAACGACCTCAGGGGTCAAAGGTCAGATGGGGTTATAAGATAAGATACCCTTTATTTGTCCCACAATGGGGAAATTTCAGTGTTGCAACACACAGTAAAGAGAACAGCAAGAAACAGTAGCAGCAATAGAAGTACAGTTAAGTTAAAAATAGACAAACACTATAAAGATCTATAAAGATAAGGATTATAAAACTATGTATCATATAAATTCCTATCTTAAAACTATATATACAATAAATTGCAATTTAAAAACTATATATACAATAAATTACTATCTTACATTATTGCACAGGGTCCCAGTATTGCACAGGCAGCAGAGTTAGCAGTGTTATTGGGGTTTGACCTCACGAACATTTAGAGACACTCAGTCCTGCACCTACCTGAGGAGGCCGGGGGAGTCCTGGTCTGGATCAGGTCTGGATCAGGTCTGGATCAGGTCTGGATCAGGTCTGGATCAGGTCTGGATCAGGTCTGGATCAGGTCTGGATCAGGTCTGATGCTGTGAGGACAAAAACAGATGGTCCGATCATTTTGACCAATCAAAATCCACTGTTCATAAACAGCCAATCAGCTGCGTCAGTTCCGTCCCAGTATAAAAGACGTAATAAAGACCTAATAAAAACATAATAAAGACATATTAAAATTGTAATTAGGGACGCACCGATAAAGCTGCTTCAGTTCTGATACCGATTTTGATACTATAACTTTACCTGCCAATTCTCGATATCGACCGATACCGGCGCAGAGGCTGAAAACAGTTTTTATTTCCTTTAAACTAAAAATAAGACAGAAGTGAGACCGTGAGTTTTGTCCAACACGGCTCATTTTTTCAGTATTTGTGCTGATGTCCGATATCAGCGAAATAAAGTTGGTCCAAAATGTCTCTAATGCTGAACTTTACAGAGCTGTTCTGGAGGTTTGTGTTTAAGTTAATAAACACTTTCACGCTCTGGTATCGGTCGATATCGGTCTCGGTAGATACTTTAAGACCCATAAAATATCGACATCTTATGAAACAGAACAGTTTGGATCGAGGGGCAGGACGGGAGGGCATCTGGGTCACAGAGTGCACGGGGAGTTACCTGCAGGTCCCACACAAAGCACAATACAAAGACAAATAAACAAGAGACCGAGATCTAAGCCAGGTTCAGCTCAGGACTAAAGCAGGACTAAAGCAGGACTAAAACAGGACTAAAGCAAGTCTAAACCAGGTCTAAACCAGGACTAAACCAGGTCTAAACCAGGACTAAAGCAGGTCTAAACCAGGTCTAAACCAGGACTAAAGCAGGACTAAAACAGGACTAAAGCAAGTCTAAACCAGGACTAAAGCAGGACTAAACCAGGACTAAAACAGGACTAAAACAGGACTAAACCAGGTCTAAAACAGGACTAAAACAGGACTAAACCAGGTCTAAACCAGGACTAAAGCAGGACTAAAACAGGACTAAAGCAAGTCTAAACCAGGACTAAAGCAGGACTAAAGCAAGTCTAAACCAGGACTAAAGCAGGACTAAACCAGGTCTAAACCAGGTCTAAACCAGGACTAAAGCAGGACTAAAACAGGACTAAAGCAAGTCTAAACCAGGACTAAAGCAGGACTAAAGCAAGTCTAAACCAGGACTAAAGCAGGACTAAACCAGGTCTAAACCAGGACTAAAGCAGGACTAAAACAGGACTAGAACAGGACTAGAACAGGACTAAAGCAGGACTAAACCAGGTCTAAACCAGGTCTAAACCAGGACTAAAACAGGACTAAAGCAAGTCTAAACCAGGACTAAAGCAAGTCTAAACCAGGACTAAAGCAGGACTAAAGCAAGTCTAAACCAGGACTAAAGCAGGACTAAAACAGGACTAAACCAAGTCTAAACCAGGACTAAAGCAAGTCTAAACCAGGACTAAAGCAGGACTAAAGCAAGTCTAAACCAGGACTAAAGCAGGACTAAACCAGGTCTAAACCAGGTCTAAACCAGGACTAAACCAGGTCTAAACCAGGACTAAAGCAGGACTAAACCAGGTCTAAAACAGGACTAAAGCAGGACTAAAACAGGACTAGAACAGGACTAGAACAGGACTAAACAGAACTAAAACAGGACTAAAACAGGACTAAAACAGGACTAAAGCAGGACTAAAACAGGACTAAAGCAGGACTAGAACAGGACTAAAACCGGACTGCAGCAGCCTTGTGCAGAGTGGAGGTCAGTGACACTTGTAGACACTCTCCTCACCTTCAAATCTCGCGTGTTTTGCTCCGTTTGTCTGGTTTTGGTAAGTTTTGGTGAGTTTTGGTGAGTCTCGGTGAGTTTCGGTTCGTTTTTGAGTCCGGACCTTTGTATCTTTGCAGTTTTCACGCGGACGTGGCGAACGTGCCGCAGAAAATCCCAAAAGTGGCCGTAACCCTGCGCTCGGACTCTGCACACTTCCACGTCTGTGCGTCTGACGTCAGGACGCAGGGGCCGTGCGTCTGCCACGTCAATGCGCGTGATCATGTGACGTGAACGCGCGTGGTCAGGTGACGTGCGCGTGCTCATAATCCTCTGAAGCTTTGATTGTTTTTGTAATTTGAGATGTTTAAAGCTCCTCTCTACGGTGGCTCTGAGCCGCAAGTGTAAAAAAAAAAAAAAATGTAGATATTATCTCGTTATTTCGAGATAATTCAGAAGTGTAAAAAAATATTAAATAAAATAAATTTTGAGATATCTCGTTATTTCAAGATAAATCAAAAGTGTAAAAAAATGTTTTCTTAATTTTTTGAAAATATCTCGTTATTTCGAGATACTATCTCGTTATTTCGAGATATTATCTCGTTATTTCGAGATAACATTTAATGTTGTCTAAGGTTGATATTGATTATTATTGTGATATTATTGTAATATTGTTATCAGCCACTAGAGGGCAGACGATGATAGCAGACGCCAGTACTCAAGTACCTATGACTTTAAACGTCATTTCGGCAGTTCAACCATCAATTCGATATCTAAAAATATCTTCATAAACATCACGTGACATGCTATGCGGCGATACCACTGCTTATGGGGTTTATAAATTTGAACATCGGACAGATGTCATTGTAACACAAGGAAGGCGGTAAACCTCACAGACAGGTGGCAACGGCTGGGCTGTGCCGACGAATCTGCCTGACCGACCCTGAGATAGCACATGGACACAGAAAATAGCAGTTATGGCAGCCGAAAATGATAATATTTATGCCTTTCTCCACAATAGAGGAGTAGCAGAGGACACCATAAAGTGCATGGTAGAGGAGAAGGTAAGAATGTCTGATACATCTGCCTGGAAAGGCACGGATAGGACTAATGCTTGGCTACTATGATATCATTTGTTAGCAGGATTTTAGCTAACAGGGTTACACAACTATTTGTTAATAAAAACAACGATAAATCAATACCAAACTTGTCACTGGTATCTCCATGCCCACTCTCACGGATCAAAAATTAAAAACCAAAATCCGACGCTGTGAACGTTAAGCATTTTCCCTTCCGTATACATATGGAGTGGAAAGCGCACATGTATGTGGGGATTGGGGATTTCAGTTTTGAATTTTGGAGAGATAATAGTGAGACTAGAGCTGTCTTTAAGAAGTTTGGCGATGATTGGTGCCTGTTTTTGTCCTTAACTTGGCTATATAATGGATAAATAGCTTAATGTTGACACTCCCATAGTTAGTACCACCTGTGTGCGGCTGATTCAGAAAATTATACAATCCCCAAATATATATTAAACTTATAAAAATACACATAATGTTCTAAATTTGGCAGTATCAAGTTATGTACAATGGTGATAGCATTTATGTTGAAGTCCGTTAACATTTGGAAGATAATCGCCACGATTTACAGCCATCTTACTTTCAGTCGCAGGACAAACTGCTTATCTGCCCAGTAATGCTCAGGACCGCACACCACTGGTTAGACTTGTTTGTGTTTTTTGACTGCTGTCAATGTTGGTCAAAAACCTGCGTGAAGTTGGCCCCCCATCAAACTCAAACCTACACAAAAACTCAATAGTTTGTGCTGCAACAAGTTTCGTTTGTGCTGCTTTAGTTTTGGAGAAATTAACGATTCTTTTTTAGGTCAAATTGGGGTCAGCCTGTCCCCAGGAAGCTTCAAAATGCACTAAAACAGTCCAAAATGGTGTCAATCGTTTGTGCTTCGTTTGTGCATCGTTTGTACTGTTTTGTGCTGCAAAAAGTTTCGTTTGTGCGATTCTGGTTCTTAAGATATTTGGAGTTTTATTTTCGGCCGATGACGTCGTCCAGAACCTCAAAAAGTTAAATAGAGCTCAAAACAAGCAGAAAATTATAGAAAACATTTGTATTTCCTTTGTGCTGTGACAATTTTCATTTTTGCGAGCATTTCTAAAATTATTCATTATTATTTCTGCTGTAATTAAGCTATATGACGTCATTTCCACTCGGCTGATGGCAGCGGTTTTAGCTA
Source organism: Odontamblyopus lacepedii (assembly GCA_034769755.1). Lineage (NCBI taxonomy): Eukaryota > Metazoa > Chordata > Actinopteri > Gobiiformes > Gobiidae > Odontamblyopus > Odontamblyopus lacepedii. The sequence goes on along the minus strand of CM068344.1, from coordinate 229,753 downwards.
AACTCAGTAAAACTAGTGAAGATAAATGATCTCAAGCTGTGGAAAAGTCTGTAACAGTCTTTAGTAATTTGCTTTTAATTAATATTTTATATAATACAGACTTTTCCTCAGCCTCAGATCATTTCTCTTCACTAGTTTTGTGGAGTTTGTCGTCATCAGCTGAGCGGAAATGACGTCCTATAATTACCGCAGAAATAATAATGAATAATTTTAGAAATAAACTCACACAAATGAAAATTGTCACAGCACAAAACAGCACAAACCAAATACAAACGTTTTCTATAATTTTCTGCCTGTTTTGAGGCTATTTAACATTTTGTGGGGCTGGACGACATCAACCCTAACCCCAAAAATAAAATTGCGAATATCTTAAGAACTATAATTGCACAGACAAAACTTTTTGCAGCATAAAACAGCACAAATGAAGCACAAATGATTGACACCATTTTGGACTGTTTTAGTGCATTTTGAAGCTTCCTGGGGACAGGCTGACCCCAATTTGACCTATAAAAGAATCGTTAATTTCTCCAAAACTAAAGCAGCACAAACTAAACATTTTGCGGCACAAAACAGCACAAACGAAGCAGAAACGATTGACATAGTTTTTGTGTAGGTTTGAATTTGACCTTCACAGCGGTTGGTCAAAAGTGCTGTCTGAGCAAAATTTAGTGATCGTCCTTACATTAAGCCATGTTAAACATTTTCTGTTTAAGCGATAAGCGTAATGTAGATAATATACAGATAGTTCACTGTGCACATCATTAATCCAGAAGTAACACATTGGATATTATCAGCGCTAGTTCATCTACATATTAAAGTGTTTGATTGCAATTTTTTATTGCCCGTAGTTAAACTCATGATAGGTGAAATTGTTGCCATTATGACTCCCTAAATATATATTTTTGTGTTCATAGATAGACCACACAGCAATAACAAACATGGATGACAACACATTGGAGAGATTCCTGCCAGCCATTGGTGATAGGACTGAGGCATTACTGTGGCAATGGCAACCAAGGAGCACAATCAAGGAAACTAAACCTTCTAGCCAAACTCAAAGAAAATGAAACTTAGAAATCCTTCAAACCTCTTAGAGGACTCTGGTGAAGAGGAGGAAAGTGTGATCAGAAAAGTGCCTCAGTCTGGAAACAAAAATGCTAGCAAGGATACAAGGCGGCTTGAGCTGGGATGGATACACAATCAAAAGCAAGTGTGAACCAAAAGTGGGGGTGGGACAAGAAAGTTAGTAGTCCAAAAAACTGCCGGCTATGAAGACCTCATCAAGTTGGGAAAGGAGCTATTTTTCCCTGCAGGTCAGTCAAAGAAAGGTCCTCTTGCCAGTTTCAGTTTCAAAATTTTTGACTTTAAAGAGAATGAAATGCCACGTGATGTCAACATTGGACAGTTGTATGAATCAGTGACACTGACTGTACTGAGATTTTATTTAGTTACTGCTGATTATGAAGAATCTGAAGCTTCTTCTGAGGATCTTGAAGGTCCAGACAACATTAACAAGGTCTTGGTTTAATGCTTTTCTGTTTTAGCGGAGCTGCAACATCGAGAGCAGATTTTAAGGTGAGCATTGTCCTATCAACAAACTGATCCATGATAATTGGATTAAAGTTGTTCTCATTGTCACATGGCATATCATTTAATACTGGCTCAATTATTTCTTTGAACTCGGCTACCGATTTTTCTGATATTGTTCTTTTCATTATAGTTTTCTCCTGCCGAGCTGGATAGTCTTTTAGTACGAATTGAAAGGTAATTAAAAAATGGTCAGAGAGTATAGGGTTTTGAGGAAGAACAGTTAAATCATTAATCTCAATACCATAAGTTAGGACGAGATCAAGAGTGTGATTGTGACAGTGAGTCGGCTTGTTCACACTCTGGGTAAAACCGATCCCATCCAGGAGAGCACCAAAAGCACTGCTGAGGCTCACTGCTGTTATCAACATGAATGTTGAAATCTCCAACTATAACAATCCTTTCCCATTCCAAAACTAAACTTGAAATAAAGTCAGAAAACTCTGTCAGAAACTCGGCATAAGGACCAGGAGGTCGGTAGATTGTTATGAATATAACAGCTTTTTGGTTTTTCCAGTTGGTGCACGTAATAGATAGTGCGAGGCTTTCAAAGGAGCAGAATGTATAATTAGATTTGAGGCTGAGAATTAGGCTGGAGTGAGAAATGACGGCCACACCGCCACCTCGACCAGTGCTCCTGGCACTTTGAAAGTTCACGTGACTTGGAGGAGTAGATTCGTTTAGTCTAACATAATCATTTTCCTGAAGCCATGTTTCAGTTAGAGCTAGAAGATCAATATTAAAGTCGCCAATTAATTCATTTATTAAAAGAGATTTAGAGGAGAGGGACCTGATGTTTAGCAGTCCACATTTTACACACTTATCATTTTGTTTATTTGCGACACATGTATTTATTTTTATTAAGTTATGAGATCTGACGCCTTTCCTATCAGAGTTTAGTTGACTTTTATTTGTGCTTTTTATACATTTATTTTGTTTATTTGCGACACATGTATTTATTTTTATTAAGTTAGGAGATCTGATGCCTTTCCTATCAGAGTTTAGCTGTGTTTTATTTAGGGCTGAAACGATTCGAGTTAATCGATTAAATCGATTAGAAAAATGCATCGATTTTTTTTTTTTGCCTCGATGCTTCGTTTTATTTTCATACGCTCGGCGATGGCCGGAACCTTTTGTGGTAGAGGTAAAGTTTCCGCACGACCACTGCACTTCACTGTACACACAACAGCGCGGCGCCCATGGATGTGTAATAAGAGCAGAACCTCCTCATCTAAGAGGGAACGTGAGCTGGGTTTAGACCGTCGTGAGACAGGTTAGTTTTACCCTACTGATGATGTGTTGTTGCAATAGTAATAGGGAACACTCCTCATCGAGTGCGCGGTACGCTCACGCCGCATCTCCGGTACGCCGCCCGTGGTACGCTCCGGTACGCAGTATACCATCTGCCAGAACCAGGAGTGCGCGGTACGCCGCGCACTCTGCGCGTGGATTGTGTCTTGTCGCGTACACTCCGTGGACCGCGCTTCCTCCTGTGCGCCTCTAAACCAGAACTCACACCAGGACTAAGCCAGGTCTAAAGCAGGTCTAAACCAGGTCTAAACCAGATCTAAAACCAGGACTAATCCAGGTCTAAAACCAAACAAGAATTTGCAGGAGTTGGTTGCTACATTTATGTAGTTTTAAAAATCATGACAATATCAATCCAAAATATTCAGATTACGTTACTCACTTTAAGTAATTTAATTTGAATGCGTCACAAACTACATTTTGGGGTCTGTAATCTAATCTGTAGGGGAACATTTTAAAAGTCACCTTCTCAACACTGATGCTACAACATCGAAACAGAAACAGCCCCGTACATTACATCAAGTGGAAAAGAAACCGGGACGTAAGTCAACCTTAGCCCAGCGATAATTACGTTTTTCATGTCCAAAACACGTGTATCTGTCAATGCACGTGGTGTGGACTTAACATGTGCAAAGTAGACGCAACAATAACAAACGATTACTCGATTATTCGAACAAAATAATCGACAGAATAATCGATTACTGTAATAATCGATAGCTGCAGCCCTAGTTTTATTTGTGCTTTTTGTGCGTGGGACATACACAGCCTCAGCCAGTCTGGGAGAATTGTTCATGCAGGGTGGCTCAGAGGAGGCCCCTGTACGTGGGGCACACACAGTCTCAGCCTGTTTGGAGCTGTTCTCGCTAACAGAGCAGTGCCTCACTAGTCTACTCTGCTCCCTAGCGTCACTGACACTCCCTGAGCTATTCTGTGTGCTAGTCTTACCTGATGGTCATCTAAGACTAGCAATCATATTCTGAGCTAACAGGGAGGAGCCAGCCGCTGTGGGATGAATGCCGTCACTACGTATAAGCCTGGGCTTCCCCTCAAATGCCCTCCAGTTGTCTATGAAGACGACACCATTCTGCGGGCACCAATTGGACAACCACTGGTTGACAGCTGAAAAGCGGCTGAACATTTCACAATTGGCATAATTTGGAAGGGGGCCAGAGAAGTACACGGACTCCGACATCGACTTAGCCAATTCACAGACTGCCGCTATCTGCAACTTCACCACCTCTGACTGACCGCGCCGAGTATCGTTACCCCCCGCGTGTATAACGATCCGGCGGTACCTGTTCTTACTTCTCTTTAAAAGCCTCAGATTCCCCTCGATGTCGCCCAGTCTGGCTCCAGGGTAACACCGTGTGGAAGCTGCAGGCAGTTCCACGTCCCTGACTATGGAGCTCCCTATGACTAGAGTGTCCCGCGTCCAGCTCAGGGGGGCGAACCTGTTCTGGACGGGAAGCTCCCTACTGGTCTCCTGCAGTCCTACTCTCAGCCCTGTGTCCCTGGTCTCCTGCAGTCCTACACTCAGCCCTGTGTCCCTGGTCTCCTGCAGTCCTACACTCAGCCCTGTGTCCCTGGTCTCCTGCAGTCCTACACTCAGCCCTGTGTCCCTGGTCTCCTGCAGTCCTACTCTCAGCCCTGTGTCCCTGGTCTCCTGCAGTCCTACTCTCAGCCCTGTGTCCCTGGTCTCCTGCAGTCCTACACTCAGCCCTGTGTCCCTGGTCTCCTGCAGTCCTACTCTCAGCTATGTGTCCCTGATCTGCAGTCCTAGTCTTAGCCCTGCGCCTGCTTCTAACTGTCACAAACCTGTCCTGGTTTGGTCCCGGCTGCACGGGATGTGCCGGGGGGGTGCTCTCGCTAGCTGCGCTCATGCTAATGCGGTCCGCGGTTCCTGCTACTGCCTGACTATAACTCGGCTTCAGCGCCTCCAATGAGCGGATCCATGTTTCTAACTCTGTAACCCTGGCCTCGAGGACTGCCACTACGCTGCACTTAGCGCAACTATCCCTGTCACTATCAAATAAGCCAGGGTTCTCACTCCACATGTGGCAACTAGAACAGGAAAGGGGGGCGAGAGTTTTAGCCATGATGCTAGGCTAGGCTAGATCAGGCTGAAACTACAAGCTGAAACTACAGAGAGAGAGAGGCTTACACCACGAATTACGGAGCACTAGATGCTGAATAAACTTTGATGGTTTGACGAAGTACTCAGACACTAGTTTAGATGTTGGATTCGTGGGTTAACAGATTCAGTAGAGAGACGCTAGTGTAGTTTAAGATCCTCAATCCAGGATCTTACCTTTTTGTAGTGGGTGCGTTTCCCTAGATGCGTCACAGAAGGGAAAGATGCTTGAGAAATGATTTACCAACAACTCTAATAAATGTAAATATGATTTATTTTACAGATAATAGAGTCAGCCAATTAACAGACAATTTGAGTCTGGATCCCCTTAGAAGCCCAATGCAGGAGAAACCCAGATGAACGTGTTAGGGTTACATTTATAGATTCCATAGGACATCCCACTGTTGACCATCTGGAGTTTCTCAACATGTTTTGCACAAAACACCAAACCATATATGACCTGACCATTGTCTTGTCAAATGTCTTTAGGATGCACTTCCTCCTAACCTCTGACCCCTTAATGCTCCAAAACTAGTGGTCCCAAACTGGTGGTCCCAAAGAAAAGGAAATAATCATCCTGGGAAAGGAAATGAAGTATAATCAGTAATATAACAGATACCACATTTCCCCCCTTCAAGACTTCCAAAAGTCTCGCTACCAAGTGACAAATCAATTACTTAGCTTCTTAGCTAAAAATGATGACGAAAAACCAGCAGCAGCTTCAATTAGTCAAATTTTGCTGGAAAAGACTCCTCACCGGCCCCGCTGCAGCGGCCATGCTATTCTGAAGCTAATCTAGAGGGATGTCCTTATTATAATATAATAATCACCATTATATTTAATTAACATCAACACCATTAAACAACATCATATAAATGGATACATAAAGTAATTGAAACACAAATGATTACAAACATCATAACACACATATAGTATACTGATATATGCTAATTATAAGCAAAACCCCATTTCCAAAAGTCCAGATGTGAGCTTCTCTAACTCCAAACCCTCAACTCCACTGTCCATCAAGCTTCAATCAGCTCCAGTGCATTTAGTCCATTCCACTGTCCATTTCACACGTCTCCACAGTGATATCCTGGAAAAAACAAAAACACCATACGAGTATCTTGTTGCCAAATACAATCAAACACTAAGAAAAAATCATAGAACATAAATTGTAAAATATAAATGTGTGAATGTATATGAGTACTAATATAAGTATAAAAAGTAAATGTAATAAAATATGATAAATGTAAAGATAATATAAGATAAAATAAAATAAGCTAATATAATTTGAAATGTAAGTAGGGAAAATTAAACATAAAAATAGAAAATAGTCCTAGAAAATATTCTAGTCCCCCCTTTTGCACTGAAATTACCCCTAATACAGATCAGAAATTTCCGTGCAAAATTCAGTCCGTTAAAATCAAGTCAAGTTAGTTAAGTTAAGTCAAATATTTATCAACCAACTCAAATTTCAATCCTACTCCTTCCTCACAAGCATCCAAGTTATAACCCTGTCTCAGTGGCATCTGAGTTCCCTCTGACGGCATCACAATACCAACCCATCGCAAAATCATAGCCTTCGCGAATGTTAACAAAACAGTACAGAAACAAAGCATAACAGCTAATGTCGCCAACACTCCCATCAATGCCCAAATGACTCTAGCTCCAAATGCTCCAAATTTATCACATAACCAGTCATTAGCTGACCACCCAGAGTCTTCTGACGGTCCAAACGCATCTCTAATCTTCTTCAGAGCATCAGTCACACTAGTCATATTATCAGAGCTATCAGGAATCAAAGTATAGCAAGCTTCTCCAGTCAAATTCAAAGCTACACACAACCCTCCTTGTTTAGCTAAAATATAATCTAGAGCCATATCGTGCTTCAACAGAGTCAAACGGTGACTTTTCTGAGTATTTGACAAAGTACTAAACCCCTTAATGGTCTCATTAGCGAAACCCTAAAGTGTATATGTTATATTATCGATATGATCTGCCAAAAATACAACGCCGTAAAAAGGAAATAAACCAATCCCCTATTTACAGCCAAACTTATCCTCCAATGGTATGATTCTAAGTTATTAAACTGCGCTAATTCCCTTTTTACCCTATCATGAGGCACAATCACTGGTTGGGTTTCAACAGAGTCTTGACCTTTACGAACCACCAAAAGCTCATATGGGAGCTTCAATCTGGCCATGTAACAACATCCAGTCCATCCATGTGGTAAGAATATGTAGGCTCTATTATCACAAACCCACCAAACGTCCTTCAGAGTTCCCAAAGTCTTGTTCCCAGGAGTCGTCTGATTAATTACTACCAGCGTCCTATTTTGTTTAATGCTCGGTATATAAAACGTCACAAATTGTTTATCTCTTAAGTGCACCATGTGGTACCTTACCAAACTGCATCCCATAAGTATCACAGTCTGATATTCCCAAAATACCCCTGGACTTCCTTGGGCGTCATTGGAGCATATGCAATGAGGTGCTTTCACAGATTGAACTTCCACTGATGCAGGTATAGTTAACTTCCCCTCTTTGTCCAATGTGTTGATGTATGGGAGAGCTCTCAACCATTTACAATCCCCTAAAGGTCTATACAGATGATATGAATTTCCAAATGACCAACCTTTTGCATGTATCTCCTGATTGTAGTATAACCAAGACATAACCATAGATTAACATTTAAGACTCAAAGGCTGAGGTATAGTTTCCATTATCGATTGCCAGGTGCTAGGTGACGGAATCCTAACCACACATGATTCACCCTCATTAACAGTTGCTCTTACAGTTACTGAGTTACTGAGTTAACTGCTGGAACCAAAGATTTCTACTAGCAAAAGTATCCGCTATATGTATTACAGAAGAATCAAACCCAAATGCTTTCCACTTGGCTTCTCTCTTATCCAATGCACAATATTTTCCTGACACCTCTACCGAAGTTTCATCCATTTCAGTCCAATCATACTCCTCAGCTAACTCAATATCAGCTGCTATTAAGTCGTCAGTCTCCGTATCAAATGATGTTTCATCTAATACCGTTGCTAAAGTCATTACAGGTGTAGTCATCGGCGTTGTCATCGGTGTAGTAGACCTAGTATCTGTTATATTAAACATAGTCGCTAATGTAGGTTTAGGTGTAGTGGTTATTCTAGTTATCGTACTAGTTGTTGTAGGTGTTGCAGTAACTATTGTAATTGGTATTGTTTCTGTTTTTGTGATAGCTGGTATTACTGTAATTACAGTAGTTAATGCATTCTTTGTAATTGGAATCGGTGTTTCTGTTTTCTTCAGGCTAATTGTAACATTATCAAATTTCTGAATAGTCACCTTTTGGCCCAAACCAGTAGATATCGCCTTTACAGTAACCTGATCATTATCTATAGACAATTGCCCTGGAGCAGATAACAGATCAGAAACCTCCTCGTTCACAAGTAAAGTTATCTTATGTATTTTATACCCAGGTATCCAACGTCTATTCTCCATAATAAATGTATGCTTTCTTTGAAAATGTTTGCAAATATAATCACCTTGATCTTCCCGTGAAAAATATCTTACCACAACGAACAGTCACCTACCACAGGGGCCATTTTTAGATCATTATATAAAACATATTTCCTCGGGCCTTGAGCAGACCTTCTTGTCTCAGGTCCTGACAATACCAAACTTTCACCCATATTATTAACCCATTCAAATGTATCTCCCTGAGTCCAATTGGAACACCAACACTTGAGAAATACCGATGTACCAACCGATTCCCGAACTACCAAAACAGAATCAAACAAATTAGTAGACTGTGGGCTGACTGTCGTTAAAAATGGTTTCTCTAACTTAACCTCAGTCTCTGAGGTTAGAACTTCAGGCTTCTGGTCTGCTACCTCTACTGCTGGCCCAAAGGTGACCACTCCTTGTGACTCATCACTAACTCCTGCTGGTATGATTTCATTTGAATCCACTACCATCAAGATTACAATCTTTGTCCTAAAAATTGAATCCAACCATTCACCACGCTCCTTTTTCTCTACCAACTGTGGATCAGGATACAGACATTTATACCATCCTTGGTCATTTTCTTGCGATTGGTGTAAATAAAGACTACAATCTCCAGCAATCTTCAATCTCCTCTTATCATTCAACAACATATACTTCTTTATCCCAATTGTCCTTGAGAGGTCCAATGTTTTCCCAAACTGATCCTCCCATTTCGGTCGAAAACGTTCATCGTTAGTATTCTCAGCAGTACATGGACACCCCAAAACTACTTCCACCTTAGTTTCTGTATCGACTAGGTCGTGTCCTTTCTCATGTTGTTCTCCTCAGACTTGATATAAGCGACTCTTCAGGTCCATCGATTTCTGATTCATCATTTCCTCGGTCCGGTTCAGTTGTTCCTGGGACATATCGTAAATCAACTTCTTTGAAATGTCCTTCTCCATTAACTGAGGTATCCCCATTGAGTGTCTCAGCAGTGCGCAAAGAATCATCAGAATTATCCAAAGTCCAATCAGTCTCTTCTGTTGACACTCCTGCTCCTTTCGGCTCTCTCTGGCCATCCTCAATTTGGCTCTGAGAGCGTAGGTCCTCTGTTGGAACCTTGACACAGTGCAACAAATGATACCACGTAGGCGACCCGCGAACCTGAACTGCTGTCCCTGTACTACGTACAACTTCAAATGGTCCTTCACGGCGCTCGTTATACCATTTTCTTCTAAAAACCTTCACAAACACCTGATCTCCAGGCTGCACTATTTCTTTTCTTTGCTCTTCCTCCTGTTTTTCCTCCTGTTTTTGCTCATCTGAAACATATGTAGATAATTTCTTATGTAATTCAGACATATATTTCACATAAGCTCGCATTTCACTGTCTAACAGTGTCAGATTTGGGCCCTTGCCACTAGTACGCAAACGTGGAGTAGGCATCCGCCTTCCCGTAAGTAATTCATGTGGTGTTACATGCAAATCACGCAATTCACTAGATTGACAGGCCATTAAAGCCAATGGAAGAGCTGTAACCCAGTTTAAACCTGTATGCTGACAGATTTTGGCAATGCGATTTTTCAAAACTCCATTCATTCTTTCACAAATACCTTGACTTTGCGGATGGTAAACCGATCCAAAACGCTGTTTAATTCCCAATTTTTGCAAAATTAAACGCACAGTTTTATCCACAAATTCCTTGCCATTGTCTGATGAAATTCTATCAGGAAGCCCCCATCGAGTGACGACTTCTCGACACAAAAAATTGGCAACTGAGTGAGCATCTTTTCTCTTAGTTGGACAGGCTTCTGTCCACCTTGAAAATCTGTCAACGACTACTAACATGTACCGTTTACCTCCTACTGGTCTAATCATATCAACAAAATCAATTACCAATTCCTTCATAGGATCTGTTGGAGTTGGGATATAGCCAGGAGAGACCGATACTCCCCTTCGAATATTGTTTTTCAAACAAATTACACACTTACTGACATAATAGTCAATTTGTTCCAACAAATAGGGAGCCCAAAATCCATATTCCTTTGTGATTTTTCTCTTCACCTCACCTCTTGATACATGAGCCATGCCATGTGCCTCCTGAATCATCAGACCTAATAGGTCTGGCGGTGCAACCATCAGTCCCTCATGATTCCGCCACAAGCCAGTACAGTCCTGCACAGCACCTCGATCTTGCCAGAGCTGCTTATCCAATGCAGATGCAACCTCTTGCATTGAAATCACATCTCTAAGGGTAACTTTATCTTCCAAATATACTTCATGAGTGACCAAAAAAATCTTACCCATTTTGTTGGCTCCAGTCACTACTTTAGCTGCTTCATCAGCCGCTTTGTTACCTCGGGTCACTCTAGACACATCTAATTTATGTGTTGCACATTTAGCTATGGCTATTTCTGTAGGCTTCATCACAGCCTCTAACAACTTCATTATTTGAGCATGGTGCTGTATAGGGGATCCATCTGTTTTCTTAAATCCCCGATTTTTCCATACCGATGCATACAAATGACAAACATTATGTGCATAAGCAGAATCAGTATAGATTGTTACACGCTTTCCCTCTCCCCGCAAACATGCTTCGGTCAAACCTACAAGTTCAGCCAATTGAGCTGAAGCAGGTTGTGGTTACGATTTCAGACTTCACCACCTCAAAATCATCTCCCTTGGCTCTCACCACTGCATATCCTGCTCTCAGATGGTCTCCTATCCGATAACAGGATCCATCAGTCCAAAACTCCAATTCAGGCTCTCTCAAAGGGAGGGCCTGTAAATCTGACCTCAATTTAGCATATCTTTCTACTTCTTGGATGCAATCATGTGGTTCCCCATCTTCTGATGTAGGTAAGGTTTCTGCGGGGTTTACATTAGAACATCTCATCAAGGTAACATCTTCCTGTTCTAGAAGTCTATGATAGACTCTGAGTCTGGACATAGTCAACGTATGTTTACCATAGTTCAAAAGATTTCTCAGGCTATGATGGGTAAGGATTGTTACAGGATAACCCATTGTAATAGCTGAGGCCTTCTCATACATTAACTGAACCCCCACCATTGCTCTATAGCAGATCTGAAGACCCAACTCTACATCTGAAAAAGCAGTAGAATAGTAAGCGATTGGCTGTGGTTTTACCCCTGTCCCTGTTGACTGACAGAGAACCGTACATGCATATTTACCCCCCGTAGATGTAGACACATATAGCAAAAAGTTTTTAGAATAGTCCGGAAGTGCCAATGCTGGCGCTTCTTGAAGTCTCTGCTTTAAAATTTCAAATGAAACAAGTCCATCATGAGTCCAAGTTAAATTCCCATGTAACTGTGTGTTACCTGTCTCTTTGATCATAGCTCTTAATGGTCCTGTGAGACTAGCATAGTCCTCAATCCATGCAGATGAATAGCCAGCGATTCCCAAAAACGTCATCATCTCTCTAACTGTTCTTGGTTTTGGGGCCTTGCGAATGGCTTCCAAATGACTGTCAGCAATGCTTCTTCGACCTTTAGATATAGCTTGTCCCAAATACACCACTTTCTCTTGACAATACTGCAATTTCTTCTGCGAAACCTTGTGTCCTTTTTCAGCCAAGATTTGTAACAATTTTATAGAGTCTTTGTGACACGTTTCCTTGTCCGGTGCACAGAGTACAATATCATCAGCATATTGTATTACTGTACTGTTCAATTGCCGTCCAATCCCCATCAAATCATTCTTCAAAATGCGATTGAAAAAATGTGGAGAGTGCTTGAATCCCTGAGGCAAACGCTTGTAAATGTAATACTGATCTTTGAAAGTGAAGCCAAATAGACCTTGACTCTCAATGCTTAGTGGTATACTGAAGAATGCTCCACAAAGGTCTATTGTTGTGAAATATGAAGCTTCTGGTGGGATTTGCGCAAGAATAGTATGTGGATCTGGAACCTCAGCTGGAATGTCCACCACCACCTCATTAAGTGCTCTCAAATCATGCACCAAACGATAACTTCCATCCAGTTTCAACAGAGGCAGTAGTGGTGTATTGCTTTGAGGATTTTCTGTTATCTCCAGGACTCCAGCTTGTACCAGACCTTCAATTTGCAATTCAATGCCTTTAAAACAGAAAAGCATTAAACCAAGACCTCCGGCTCCTTGGTTTACTCCAGAACTGCGATCACTCAAACAACACGTAAGACGCACAGAGAAGCTCTGGCGCCGCTCGCGCTCCGAGCAGTCTCTGAAGGCATGGAAGCTCTGCCTGCTCTCTTATAAGGCCGCTCTGCCAAAAGCACAAACCAGATACTATTCAAACCTAATAGAAGTAAACAAAAGCAACCCCAGATTTCTGTTCAGCACTGTAGCCAGGCTGACAAACTCGCACACTGGCCCTGAGTCTCTTCTCCCTTCGAAGTTCAGTTGTGATGACTTTCTTGAATTCTTCGATTACAAAATTACAACCATTAGAGACAAGATCAACGAAGCCACTCCAAAAATCAGCCCCGAGCAAATTCAGCAAATCCAGTCTGTATCACCAATATCCCACATAAATCCTCTAACAGAATTAGACAAATTTACTCCTGTCAATGAGGCGGAGATTACCTCAGTCATCATGTCGTCCAAACCATCAACTTGTTTGCTCGACCCTATTCCAGTCAAACTCCTCAAAGAAGCTCTCCACTTAATAATAGGTTCCATTTATAACATAATAAATATGTCATTAGAAAATGGCTTTGTTCCTCAGTCCTTTAAATATGCTGTAATTAAACCGCTTTTGAAAAAACCTAGCTTAAATCCTGATGAACTAGCCAACTACAGACCTATTTCGAATCTTCCATTTCTCTCAAAGATTCTGGAACGAGTTGTGGTGAAACAGCTTTGTCACCATCTGCAGGACAATAATTTATATGAAAAATTTCAGTCTGGTTTCAGAGCTCACCACAGCACAGAAACTGCTCTGCTTAAAGTGACAAATGATTTGCTACTAGCTGCTGATAACGGGCTGGCTTCAGTCCTGGTCCTACTGGACCTCAGTGCAGCGTTTGACACCACTGATCACAACATTCTACTGCAGAGGTTAGAATGTGATATAGGTGTCAGAGGGACCGCCCTCAAATGGTTTAAATCCTATCTATCAGATAGGTACCAGTTTGTTAGTGTAAACCAGTGCACCTCTCCCTGCTCTAAAGTAGCCTGCGGTGTTCCACAAGGATCTGTGCTTGGTCCAATCCTGTTTACTCTGTATATGTTGCCATTAGGTAACATTATCAGAAAACATGGCATTAATTTCTACTGCTATGCTGATGACACTCAGCTGTACTTATCAATGAAACCTAATCAGATCAAATCGATAAGCTCAGTGCCTGTGTGAAGGACATCAAAACCTGGATGACCCTGAATTACCTGCTCTTAAACCCTGAAAAAACAGAGGTCATTGTTGTCGGTCCTAAAGGTCAGAGAGATTCTCTGTCAGACCAGATAATCTCACTTGACAATGTGAGTATAGCCTCTAGCTCTACTGTAAAAAACCTTGGAGTCGTATTTGACCAAAATCTCTCATTCACAGCTCATATAAACCAAGCTTGTAAAACTGCATATTTTCACCTGCGAAACATAACTAAAATCAGAAAAATTTTGCCGAAAAATGATGCCGAAAAACTTATCCATGCATTTGTTACATCCAGACTAGATTACTGTAATTCTCTGCTCACCGCCTGCGCTAAAGGTACTTTAAGAAGCTTCCAGTTGGTCCAAAATGCAGCGGCCAGAGTCCTAACAGGAACTAAAAGACGTGATCACATCAGTCCTGTATTAAAATCACTTCACTGGCTTCCTGTCGAGTTTAGAATTAAATTCAAAGTTCTCCTCCTGACATACAAAGCCTTAAACAATATGGCCCCATCATATCTTCAGGATGCCATTGTCCCTTATCAGCCAAATAGAGCACTTCGCTCTCAGAATGCAGGATTATTAGTGGTTCCTAGAGTGTCTAAAAGTACAGTGGGGGGGAGAGCCTTCAGTTACCAAGCTCCTGTGTTATGGAATCAACTCCCTGTTGATGTTAAACAGGCACCCACAGTCTCTTTATTTAAGACCAGGCTTAAAACCTTCCTCTTCAGAATAGCTTATGACCAGGTTACTTAGTTGATGTCACTAAGATAAGCTGCTGCAGGAGATAACAAGCTGGGGGAAGTGTGGCAACCTGAGCACTGTCCTCTGTTTCCTCCTATTTTCTCATCAGCATCACTCACTATGTTCTCATCTGTAGTTTGTTCATTGCTATTCACATGTTGTCCCCTGTCCCACTCCCCCTGTGGAGTGGAACTCTTTCAGACGCCTGATGGCAGCTGGACCTCTCTCCTCCTCCTCGCCTGGCTCCTCCTCCTCGCCTGGCTCCTCCTCTTCGCCTGGCTCCTCCTCCTCGCCCGGCTCCTCCTCCTCGCCCCTCTCCTCCTCCTCCTCGCCCGGCTCTTCCCCACCTGGGTAGCTGTGGCCATACCGAACTGGCCCACGGGCCTGGACATCTATAGCCTGTCCGTCCATGGGAGTGGATCTCTCCTTCACTGTAGTTCTCCCCGAGGTTTCTTCTTTTTCCCAGGACCCTGGGTTTTTTGGAGTTTTTCCTTGCTGAGAAGGAGGGTCTAAGGACAGGGGATGACTGGACAATGTTTCACTTGCTGCTTTACATGAATGTTGTTTATTCCTGTTTTGATATGTCTGTGTGTATGTTTGGCTCATCCATATCTTGGAACGCCCTTAGAGGCTACTGTTGTTGCGATTTTGGGCGCTACAAAATAAATTGAATTGAATTGAAAAATTAATTGCTTCTTCTTTCAAAGGATATCGGTCTATCCAAGGAGGCCTTGCTCCTGGTCTAAGTTCAACATGTACTGGTTGAGCTGATTTAACCAGTCCGATATCAGTACTGTGTTTTGACCACAGACATTCAGGAACTTGTTGCAACATTTCTTCTTCCAAATGCTTTGAGTCTGACATACTGAATATTGATTCATTTGTTATTGTAACAGTCTGTGGTGTTCCATATCCTTGTGCAAAGATCATAATTTTTTGAAATTGCTGATCATCACTTCTCCAGATTTTATGATTTTCTTTCAAGGGAGCAAATTTTACTTTCTCTGCTTCCTTCATCTTTGCTCCAATATGCTTCGGTTCATAATCGTCAGCTATCAACAAAGTCACACGCGGAACACTGTTTTCTATCTCGAACTCTTTGGTCAAATAGTCATTGTCATCAATTTTCATTGCAGCTCCTTGAAGCCCCACAATAATATAACTTAAATGAGTTGGATTTTCTCTGGTTGTTTACTCCACCACTCTTCTGGATTTAATCGAATAGTGTCTTTGAAATACTTCAGCATACAATGTGATTGATATTCAGGAGTCTTTGGATTAAGCAGATTTGCAAAAATAAATTTCTCCCATTGTTTAGCTGATTCCAACAATTTTAGGCTAAGATTTCCAAGACAATGAATAGCTATATCCTACTTTCTCATCGTCCTCTGGCTCAACATCATCTGAGTCAGTTTCATCAGTCTCTAGTAATCGAACACTTACTTTCTTTTGTTTTCTACTTCCATTCTTTTCCGCGCTCTCAAGCATCTTCTTGACCTTGGGGTTGTAACCACCCATAGCCTCCTCCATCTCACTTTGCTCAGCCTCTTTCAATTCCACTTTCTTAAACCTTCGACTCAATCCTCTTACTGTCTTACTATTTCTTCTTCTTCTTTGGCAGGCTTGGATATAGTTCCACTGTAGTTACTGCCTGGCCCTCTTCTATTGTTCGCAGATCATCATCTCGCAATTTATAAGTTCCTTTGGTTTTCACAATTGGAAACTGTTGATATGGATCATTGCTTACTGTCTTCTCATAATCTGGTGGAGCTTTCACATGAGAAAATGGTTCATTTATTTGCAATATCAACTTTTCTGTTTCTTTGTTAGCTGTCATAATCGTCTCCGTCACTCTTTCTTTCTTCCTTTGATTGTCCTCTAAAATCCTCTGTTCCTTAATTTCAAACAACTGTAAAACGCCAAGTTCAATGCGTCTCTTTTCTGCACGTTTATGACCTTTTCTGCCTTTTTTCTGCTTTGCCTTATACGTAGATATCAAAACTCGTAAAGTATTAATAACATCGAGTGAAAATGTTCCTTCAACCGGCCGACGAAAATCAATATGAGCCCATCGACGATGCCATTTTCCCCGATACTTTATCAATATCTTTAACTAAAGGATTCTTCTTCTTTACTGCCCCAACTGGCTAATTTGAGGAAAAAACAAATGAAAAAAATCTCACAAATGGTTACTAAATAACTTATATTCCCTCCTTTTTTTTATGTAATTATTATTTATTGTTTATTTATTTTCCAAATATGTATTCATTAAATTGTTAATCGTTTATTCATGCATCAAACAATTCATATATGTATATGTCCATACACTTGTAATGTTTATTTGCGTAATGACCTCCACCTGTGACAAAACTCTAATTGAGGAGTTATTACTAGTAGTTAAACAAACTTCCCTTGTTTTTTCAGAAAACACAAATTAAAAATATCACTGAAATTGACTAAAATTTAAATAATAGATATATAAATGTCACAATTAATGAGATGCCCCAAGTAAATAAACCACAATCTATTAGAATCATCAATTTCCAACCACACACTTAATATAACCTTGAATGTACTTCATATATACCCCATTAAAACAACTGTATCATTTTTGTACCCAGCAGGAAATGCAGTAGTGAAGCCCCATGTAAAAACTCAAGAAAGTAAACAAATAAACTGTTGGTAAAGACTTTCATCTGTTGCCAAAATTTTGTGTGAGTGTCACTGGATAATATCAGATACTCTAACTAATGATCAATGATATATGTTAGCAGATAATTAAAAACCACATGTGTCAACCAAGATATGATATATAATATAATCAAATATATGTATGTATGAAATGGACAGATTTTGTGGATAAAACAGAAATGACCTTTTTCGGGCTATTGCAGGTCCCTCTCCGGATGTAAACACTCGGGCCTGGTCTGCTCATGTCGCTCGGGCTGTCGCCTGGTGCCTGGACGAACCGCCTCCCCGTAGAGCTTGGCGCAGTTCCCACGGGACCGTAATAAATAGAAACAAAAATACTATCAATATACAACATATACGGCCTATGAGAATGCCTATCTAAATTCAAATCATTGAATCACTATATCACAGTATATATCTATCTATCTTTATATAAACACCTCTATCCAAATTATATATCATAATCAAAATTTCCCCAACAAATTATCTCTCTTCAAAATACCAACACTAGTCAACCATATCAATGATTAATATTTCAATCAATTATCAAACATTTTAAACTATACTACCCCAACCTAATAACCACCTCAACTCACCAGCAGGGGGTGACACACTCTAGCGTCCAGTGGGCCTTGCCCCCATCCACACGTTACAATGTATAGGGAAGGGGGAGGAGTCAGAGACGGGGACGAGGGAGAGAGAGAGAAAGAGAGAGGAGGAGCAGAAGAAAAAGGGGTGGATGAAGTAAGGAGAAAGGGAAAAACAGAGAGAGAGAGAGAGCGAGCACGAGACATGCACGCACACACACACCACAAGACATAGACCATGGTGACAAATCACAAAAACACAGAACATATACAAATAAAAACATAGAACAAATACAAACAATACAACAAACAGACAGCAGCCTGACCTCCGGATCCTGGAGTCAAACTAGACAAACCACAAACATATACCCCCAATTCTTGTTTAAAGTCACACTTCAACCATAACCCATAATGAATTCATCCTTATCACAGCTGTGTTTTCCAAAAGAACATCTTTATACTTAATCCTTAATCTTATTTTCCTTAGGGTTAGGGTTAGGGTTAGGGTTAGGGTTAGGGTTTAGGGTTAGGGTTAGGGTTAGGGTTAGGGTTAGGGTTAGGGGTTAGGGTTAGGGTTAGGGTTAGGGTTAGGGCGAGGAGAAATACATTCAAAGTCAATGGGCGAGCGATAACTCCATATTTTACTACCACATTCTCATCTATATAAATGGAAACACGGGTTAGGGTTAGGGTTAGGGTTAGGGTTTTAGGGTTAGGGTTAGGGTTAGGGTTAGGGTTAGGGTTAGGGTTAGGGTTAGGGTTAGGGTTAGGGTTAGGGTTGGGTTAGGGTTAGGGTTAGGGTTAGGGTTAGGGTTAGGGTTAGGGTTAGGGTTAGGGTTAGGGTTAGGGTTAGGGTTAGGGTTAGGGTTAGGGTTAGGGGTTAGGGTTAGGGTTAGGGTTAGGGTTAGGGTTAGGGTTAGGGTTAGGGTCAGGAGACATCCATTCAAAGTCAATGGGCGAGCGATAACTCCATATTTTCATCCACATTCTCATCTATATAAATGGAAACACGGATGAAATTCTGGTACAGGGATAAAATTCTGGGGAACATTCTTGGATATATTTTTGGCCACTAGATGGCAGTATAATCTTAAAAATGGCAGATTCCAAAATGGGTTTTTGACGATATGGAGTTGGAAAAGGCCACAAGATGGCAGTATAAACTTCCAAAATGGGTTTTTGACGATATGGAGTTGGAAAAGGCCACAAGATGGCAGTATAAACTTCCAAAATGGGTTTTTGACGATATGGAGTTGGAAAAGGCCACAAGATGGCAGTATAAACTTCCAAAATGGTAGATTCGATGTTTAATTTCCAAAATTAAAAAAACACATTCTTATTTCATATTTAAGTGAAATAAGTATTTATTTCACTTAAATATGATTTTTTATTTTTTTTTTATATTATAAAAAAATTTTTTTAGGACCGGTTGTTGGTTTGAAGCCCCCGTCGCCAAGGAAACGGCGCGGTTTCGGGGGGCGCCTGATTTCCCATTGAGGAGGCAGGATGCGATGGTTTGAAGCCCCCGTCGCCAAGGAAACGGCGCGGTTTCGGGGGGCACCTGATTTCCCATTGAGGAGGCAGGATGCGATGGTTTGAAGCCCCCGTCGCCAAGGAAACGGCGCGGTTTCGGGGGGCGCCTGATTTCCCATTGAGGAGGCAGGATGCGATGGTTTGAAGCCCCCGTCGCCAAGGAAACGGCCCCCTTTACTGTGGCACCTGATTTCCCATTGAGGAGGCAGGATGCGATGGTTTGAAGCCCCGTCGCCAAGAAGCGGCGCGGTTTCGGGGGGCGCCTGATTTCCCATTGAGGAGGCAGGATGCGATGGTTTGAAGCCCCCGTCGCCAAGGAATCGGCGCGGATGCGGGGTGCGCCTGATTTCCCATTGAGGAGGCAGGATGCGATGGTTTGAAGCCCCCCTCGCCAAGGAAACGGCGCGGAAGCGCTGGGCTCCTGATTTCCCATTGAGGAGGCAGGATGCGATGGTTTGAAGCCCCCGTCGCCAAGGAAACGGCGCGGTTTCGGGGGGCGCCTGATTTCCCATTGAGGAGGCAGGATGCGATGGTTTGAAGCCCCCGTCGCCAAGGAAACGGCGCGGTTTCGGGGGGCGCCTGCTTTCCCATTGAGGAGGCAGGATGCGATGGTTTGAAGCCCCCGTCGCCAAGGAAACGGCGCGGTTTCGGGGGGCGCCTGCTTTCCCATTGAGGAGGCAGGATGCGATGGTTTGAAGCCCCCGTCGCCAAGGAAACGGCGCGGTTTCGGGGGGCGCCTGATTTCACATTGAGGAGGCAGGATGCGATGGTTTGAAGCCCCCGTCGCCAAGGAAACGGCGCGGTTTCGGGGGGCGCCTGATTTCCCATTGAGGAGGCAGGATGCGATGGTTTCAAGCCCCCCTCGCCAAGGAAATGGCGCGGTTTCGGGGGGTGCCTGCTTTCCCATTGAGGAGGCAGGATGCGATTGTTTGAAGCCCCCGTCGCCAAGGAAACGGCGCAGTTTCGGGGGGCGCCTGATTTCACATTGAGGAGGCAGGATGCGATGGTTTCAAGCCCCCCTCGCCAAGGAAATGGCGCGGTTTCGGGGGGTGCCTGCTTTCCCATTGAGGAGGCAGGATGCGATTGTTTGAAGCCCCCGTCGCCAAGGAAACGGCGCAGTTTCGGGGGGCGCCTGATTTCACATTGAGGAGGCAGGATGCGATGGTTTCAAGCCCCCCTCGCCAAGGAAAAGGCGCGGTTTGAAGTGCCTGCTTTCCCATTGAGGAGGCAGGATGCGATTGTTTGAAGCCCCCGTCGCCAAGGAAACGGCGCAGTTTCGGGGGGCGCCTGATTTCACATTGAGGAGGCAGGATGCGATGGTTTGAAGCCCCCGTCGCCAAGGAAACGGCGCGGTTTCCCGCCAAAATTCTTTTCCAAAATTATATCTATATTGCATGGCAACAATGATTCATTCTCTTTTCTGCTCCCATTTTTTTACCCAAAGGAATTAAGACATGGCAATCACATATGTGCATCACTGTAGAGTCTTTATTACGTGACTCAAATTTGATGCCGATAGGACCTTGTTCTCCCCATGAAAACTCAAAAAAGACTGACAAATTGATTTTCCCGCCAAAAATTCTTCCAAATTTACATTTATATTGCATGGCAGCATTGATTCATTCTCTTTTCTGCTCGCATTTTTGACTCAAAGGAATTAAGATGCACCTGTCACTATATGCACCTGTCACTACACGCACCTGTCACTACACACACCTGCCACTACAGCACCTGCCACTTCTTACTTACTTGCACCTGTCACTACAAGCACCTGTCACTACAAGCACCTGTCACTACATGCACCTGCCACTACAGCACTTGTCACTACATTTACCTGCCACTACACACACCTGCCACTACACACACCTGCCACTACAGGCAGCTGCCAAATTGATTTTCCCACCAAAAAGTCTTCCATATTTATCTAGCGCCTGCTTTCCCATTGAGGAGGCAAGATCGATGGTTTGAATCCCCGTCGCCAAAAAAGCGGCATGGTTTTTATTCCAAAATTATATCTATATTGCATGGCAGTAGTGATTTATTCTCTTTTCTGCTCCCATTTTTACCCAAAGGAATTAAGACATGGCAATCACATATGTGCATCACTGTAGAGTCTTTATTAACTGACCCAAATTTGATGCCGATAGGACCTTGTTCTCCCCATGAAAATTCAAAAGACTGACAAATTGATTTTCCCGCCAAAAAATTCTTCCAAATTTACATTTATATTGCATGGCAGCATTGATTCATTCTCTTTTCTGCTCGCATTTTTGACTCAAAGGAATTAAGATGCACCTGTCACTACACGCACCTGTCACTACACACACCTGCCACTACAGCACCTGCCACTTCTTACTTACTTGCACCTGTCACTACAAGCACCTGTCAGTACAAGCACCTGTCACTACAAGCACCTGTCACTACAAGCACCTGTCACTACATGCACCTGCCACTACAGCACTTGTCACTACATTTACCTGCCACTACACACACCTGCCACTACACACACCTGCCACTACAGGCACCTGCCAAATTGATTTTCCCACCAAAAGTCTTCCATATTTATCTAGCGCCTGCTTTCCCATTGAGGAGGCAAGATGCGATGGTTTGAATCCCCGTCGCCAAAAACGGCATTTTTTTATTCCAAAATTATATCTATATTGCATGGCAGTAGTGATTTATTCTCTTTTCTGCTCCCATTTTTTACCCAAAGGAATTAAGACATGGCAATCACATATCGCATCACTGTAGAGTCTTTATTACGTGACCCAAATTTGATGACGATTGGACCTTGTTCTCCCATGAAAATTCAAAAGACTGACAAATTTAGCCAGGCTCCACTTTGGGCCTTCAGTGATCTTCCACATTCTCATTTGTACCATGTAAAATGCTTTTTGGCTGCCAATCAGTGATCTTTGAACCCAGGCCCACCAAATTTGACTCAGTAGATGTCCTGACACCCCTCTACAATAATATTGACATGAAAAGTACCTCAGACCATCGGTAGAGTTAATTGCTTTTCTCAAAATAACCTCCGCAGTATGGCCTTAGATCCATTAGACCCAAAGGTTGCAAGCATGACTTTTAGACCATGCACTTTTTCACAATGTCGCACAGAGCACATTTTAAAATATGTCTTCAGGATTGTTGAGCCGAGTAGAACGATGTCATTTTGGTGTCTGTCGGCCTCGCGCTTTTCTATAGGCGGAGCCTCGAGCAGCGCCGTTTTCATAAACAAAGCCCCGTCAAATTGTCAAACATGAACCAAATGACTTGAAATTCACAACTCTACCACAAAAACAGAATTAGAAACGTTTTCTAAAATATCATGCTTGTAGCACTTGAGGAACTCTACTTATCTTCCCGAAGGTCATTTTGAAAAATGGTCAATAACATGGTTATCAGCATGGGTCACTTGCTTACCCTTTCAAATTTGGTACATATCAGACCTCTATCTACCTTAGTCTGCGGAAGCCACTCACTTGGAAGTTGGAAGTTGGAAGTTAGAATGTGATAATTGTAGGGTCAAAAAGTGTATTTTAACAGATAAAATGGCATAGAAATCATTAAATCCCATCTTAAACCTAATACACCTTTATATACCTTAATCTTCGTAATTTTAAAATATGGAGAAAAATATGGAGAAAAATATGGAGAAAAATATGGAGAAAAATATGGCAGAAAAAAATGTGATAATTATATGGTCAAAAAGTGTAATTTGACAGGAAAAATGGCATAGAAAACCTTAAATCCCATCTTAAACCTAATACACCTTTATATACCTTAATCTGCGTAATTTTAAAATATGGAAGAAAATATGGAGAAAAATATGGAGAAAAATATGGAGAAAAATATGGAGAAAAATATGGCAGAAAAATATGGGTTGTTTTCAATGTGATAATTATATGGTCAAAAAGTGTAATTTGACAGGAAAAATGGCATAGAAAACCTTAAATCCCATCTTAAACCTAATACACCTTTATATACCTTAATCTGCGTAATTTTAAAATATGGATGAAAATATGGAGAAAAATATGGAGAAAAATATGGAGAAAATATGGCAGAAAAATATGGGTTGTTTTCAATGTGATAATTATATGGTCAAAAAGTGTAATTTGACAGGAAAAATGGCATAGAAAACCTTAAATCCCATCTTAAACCTAATACACCTTTATATACCTTAATCTGCGTAATTTTAAAATATGGAAGAAAATATGGAGAAAAATATGGAGAAAAATATGGAGAAAAATATGGAGAAAAATATGGCAGAAAAATATGGGTTGTTTTCAATGTGATAATTATATGGTCAAAAGTGTAATTTGACAGGAAAAATGGCATAGAAATCATGTCAACTTGGGATGGTTTGAAGCCCCCGTCGCCAAGGAAACGGCGCGGTTTCGGGGGGCGCCTGCTTTCCCATTGAGGAGGCAGGATGCGATGGTTTGAAACCCCCGTCGCCAAGGAAACGGCGTGGTTTCCCGCCAAATTTATTTTCCAAAATTATATCTATATTGCATGGCAACAATGATTCATTCTCTTTTCTGCTCCCATTTTTTACCCAAAGGAATTAAGACATGGCAATCACATATGCGCATCACTGTAGAGTCTTTATTACGTGACCCAAATTTGATGCCGATAGGACCTTGTTCTCCCCATGAAAATTCAAAAGACTGACAAATTGATTTTCCCGCCAAAAAATTACAAATTTACATCTATATTGCATGGCAGCATTGATTCATTCTCTTTTCTGCTCCCATTTTTACCCAAAGGAATCAAGACATGGCAATCACATATGTCCATCACTGTACAGTCTTTATTACGTGACTCAAATTTGATGCCGATAGGACCTTGTTCTCCCCATGAAAATTCAAAAAAGACTGACAAATTGATTTTCCCGCCAAAAAAATTCTTCCAATTTTACATCTATATTGCATGGCAGCATTGATTCAGTCTCTTTTCTGCTTGCATTTTTACCCAAAGGAATTAAGATGCACCTGTCACTATATGCACCTGTCACTACACGCACCTGTCACTACACACACCTGCCACTACAGCACCTGCCACTTCTTACTTACTTGCACCTGTCACTACACGCACCTGTCACTACAACCACCTGTCACTACATTCACCTGTCACTACACGCACCTGCCACGACACGCACCTGTCACTACAACCACCTGTCACTACATTCACCTGCCACTACACGCACCTGTCACTATACGCACCTGTTACTATACGCACCTGCCACTACACGCACCTGTCACTATACGCACCTGTTACTACATGCACCTGCCACTACAGGCACCTACCACTACACACACCTGTCACTACATGTACTTTCCACTACATGCACCTGCCAGTACACGCACCTGTCACTACACGCACCTGCCATTACACGCACCTGCAACTACAGCACCTGCCACTACAGGCACCTACCACTACACACACCTACCACTACACACACCTACCACTACATGCACCTGCCACTACAGCACCTGTCACTACATGCACCTGCCACTAGTAACCCATTTGCAGAAATTGCTGGCCCAGTCCAATTATGTATTTACCTGATGCCATGTTTCAATCTAGAGGATAACTCTTGTATGTAGATAGAAACTTGAACTTCCTGTGTTAACAGGAAGTAGGAAGTTGATGATAGAACCGCATGGTGAGTTGAAAATCGTTCTCTAGCTGATTTACATTTTTACATATAAATACATTGTCATGAAAGGTTGCTTTTGCCTTACTGTAGCTTCTTACCTTCAACTGTTGCAGTTATTTGTCATTTTTTGTGATTTTGAGCTTTGAACAAAACATTACTTTTATTTGCGTTAGCGTGTGAAGTAAAACATTATGTATTAGATGTAAATGTGAACCTAAACTTCCAAAACTGAATTTCTTTCATGTGCAATCGTAAAAAAGTTAAAATATAGAAAATAATTATAAATCATTAGAAAATCCTTAAAAATAACGATCTAACTGTGTTTTTGTGAAATGTGCATTTGGTGTGAACACAGCATTAGTGCTGTCACTCTGTGTTTGTGCTGTAGAAGACCATTAATTGTGGTTGACTTTTCATTACAGCTTGTATGCTATTTGTTTATAAAGTTACAGTTTTAATAACATTTTCTTTTTTCCCTCCACAGGTGTTGATTCATTTACGCTTTATAAAAATGGTAAGTTGATAAAGACTTTTTTTTTTTTTTCAAAATGCAGAACCCTAATTTGGTGTCATTTTTCTTTGTTCACAGACAGACAAATTGTGTGGACTGTGTTTTGGAAATTATTATTATTCCTAAAGCCACTAAATAGTTTTAATTTTGTAATATGTGGACTTTGGGCCAGATAGGTCCAGACTTGTCCAAGTACTCATCCTGCAGCTCCTCCGGAAGGACCCCAAGTGGTCCCCAGGGCTGCTGAGCGTAGTTCCTAGGATCATCTGTGCAATCAAACCCCTCCACCTCTTTAAGGTGGCGATTCAAGGAGGGGAAAATTAATTATATAAATGAATTAACCCTGCTGTTATTTGTGTTTTTTAGGCCAACGAACACCTCTCCGAAAAACAGGTGACCAAAGCAATGTGCCACGATCTGGTAACAGCAGAACCTTTCGATGTGGCTCTAGCTGACAAAGCCTGTCAAACTGAAAACTCAACATCAGATGATGACCAAACAGTTTCTGATGATGGTCCAGATACAACCACAGAGTCATTATCAGGAGAAGAGCTCTCACCTGTAAATCTGAGTCAAAAGAGAAGATCTGAAGAGAAGCTGGTGAAAAGAGATGGAGAGCAGCCAGAGAAAAGAGGTAGAGATGAACCAGAGAAAAGAGGTGGAGAGGAGCCAGAGAAGAGGATTGGAGAGGAGCCAGAGAAAAGAGGCAGAGAGGAGGCCAGAGAAAAGAGGCGGAGAGGAGCCAAAGAAGAGAGTTAGGCATTTGGCAGGGGCAAAATCCTCAACCCCAGTGGGAGCCACACCTTCTGAAAGGAATTCAGGGTACTTGTTTATTTTAGCTAATTGTTTTATTTTATGCCCATTATGTTTCTCAGTGGCAACAGGTATTCAAAATGTTGGAACAAGAGTTAATTATTATGCAATAAGGTTTGAGCCTGGAAAAAGTGTATTTCAAGTTAAAAAAAAAAAAATTATGAAACAGTTATTTTACTTTATTTATTTGGAATGTTATTTATTTTCAATGGGGAGCAAAAATGATGTTTTCTGAGAGAAATGTATATTTCTTATGCCCCTGGTTCAATAAAATGTCATGTGACGTGTTCTATGAAAGGATTTGTGATAAAATAAAAAATGTAACATGGAAGTTGTAATTGGAATTTCATAAGATACTCAATAGATGTATTTTTGGAATATTGAAGTTAGAATGTGATAATTATAGGGTCAAAAAGTGTAATTTAACAGGTAAAGTGGCATAGAAATCATTAAATTCCATCGTAAACCTAATACACCTTTATCTCCCTTAATCTGCCTAATTTTAAAATATGGAAGAAAATATGGCAGAAAATATGGGTTGTTTTCAATGTGATAATTATAGGGTCAAAAAGTGTAATTTAACAGGTAAAATGGCATAGAAATAATTAAATCCCTTCATAAACCTAATAATCTTCCTTTATCTACCTTAGTCTGCGGAATTTTAAAATATCAAAGTAAATATGGAATTTGTACCATTACCAATGGCACTCATACATGTGATTCACTATAGTGTCTTTATTACGTGACCCAAATTTGATGCTGATAGGAGCTTGTTCTCCCCATGAAAATTCAAAAAAGACTGAAAACTTAATTTTCCCGTTAAAAATTCGTCAAAATTTATATCTATATTGCATGGAAATTTGTAGTAAGCCACTCACTTGGAAGTTGGAACTTGTAAGGTGGAATGTGATAATTGTAGGGTCAAAAAGTGTATTTTAACAGATAAAATGGCATAGAAATCATGAAATCCCATCCTAAACCTAAACCTTGCACCTGCCACTAAACGCACCTACCACTACATGCACCTGCCACTACAGCACCTGTCACTACATGCACCTGCCACTAGTAACCCATTTGCAGAAATTGCTGGCCCAGTCCAATTATGTATTTACCTGATGCCATGTTTCAATCTAGAGGATAACTCTTGTATGTAGATATAAACTTGAACTTCCTGTGTTAACAGGAAGTAGGAAGTTGACGGTAGACCGCATGGTGAGTTGAAAATCGTTCTCTAGCTGATTTACATTTTAACATATAAATACATTGTCATGAAAGGTTGCTTTTGCCTTACTGTAGCTTCTTACCTTCAACTGTTGCAGTTATTTGTCATTTTTGTGATTTTGAGCTTTGAACAAAACATTCGTTTTATTTGCGTTAGCGTGTGAAGTAAAACATTATGTATTAGATGTAAATGTGAACCTAAACTTCCAAAACTGAATTTCTTTCATTTTATGTGCAATCGTAAAAGTTAAAATATAGAAAATAATTATAAATTATTAGAAAATCCTTAAAAATAACGATCTAACTGTGTTTTTGTGAAATGTGCATTTGGTGTGAACAAAGCATTAGTGCTGTCACTCTGTGTTTGTGCTGTAGAAGACCATTAATTGTGGTTGACTTTTCATTACAGCTTGTATGCTATTTGCTTATAAAGTTACAGTTTTAATAACATTCTCTTTTTCCCTCCACAGGTGTTGATTTATTTAAGCTTGATAAAAATGGTAAGTCGATAAAGACTTTTTCTCAAAAAATTATTAGAAAATCCTTAAAAATAACGATCTAACTGTGTTTTTGTGAAATGTGCATTTGGTGTGAACAAAGCATTAGTGCTGTCACTCTGTGTTTGTGCTGTAGAAGACCATTAATTGTGGTTGACTTTTCATTACAGCTTGTATGCTATTTGCTTATAAAGTTACAGTTTTAATAACATTTTCTTTTTCCCTCCACAGGTGTTGATTTCTTTACGCTTGATAAAAATGGTAAGTAGATAAAGACTTTTTTTTTCAAAATGCAGAACCCTAATTTGGTGTCATTTTCTTTGTTCACAGACAGACAAATTGTGTGGACTGTGTTTTGGAAATTATTCCAACTTGAAGCAACACCTCACGGTGTCCCACAAAATTCCCAATCAAAAGAGTTTAAGCTCCTCTTAAATTATGGGTATGCACGGTGAGTATATAATTGTGTGTATGTAAATATGGTTGTAATGGATTGCAATATTCCGTTGTGTGTTCATGTTACCTACAACAGAACCACAGAACGTTTGGACTGTAAATTATGTGCGAAAAAAGCACTTGTGCACCTTGATA
This sequence comes from Odontamblyopus lacepedii, assembly GCA_034769755.1. Classification (NCBI taxonomy): domain Eukaryota; kingdom Metazoa; phylum Chordata; class Actinopteri; order Gobiiformes; family Gobiidae; genus Odontamblyopus; species Odontamblyopus lacepedii. The sequence goes on along the minus strand of CM068344.1, from coordinate 201,024 downwards.
AGCACCTCCAAGGGTCTCATTCCATGTCTTCAGTGAAGGTACTCATGTTTAACTGTTCAATAGTTTCTTTTTACTTTACTGTAATTTGTCTGGTTTACCACCATTCGATACAATATACTTATGTGAACAGGAACGAGAATCAGTCCTCAGGGAAGCCAAGAGGACAGCAATAGCAAACAAAATAGCCAAATTGCGAGCATCCAATCCTGATAAGCCGCTTGTTTCATCAATGGATTTAGGCATTATGGATCCAGGCCTAGAACGTGAAAACTCTGGTGAGTGTTCATACATCTGTTATTGCATAGACTGAAATGTGGAATCATTAAATACTTTGAAACATTATTTTATGACAGACATCAATGAGGAACAGTCAGAGCATTTTGTGAGTCCTGACCAGTCCCAGGGCCTGGAAGATGAAAACTCTGGTGAGTGTTCATACATCTGTTATTGCATAGACTGAAATGTGGAATCATTAAATACTTTGAAACATTATTATTATTATTATTTTTTTTTTCAGAGTAAAGCTGTGAACTGTGTTATCATGTTTGGATTGGTAATGGTCAGCAGATAGTTTGTTGTAGTTAGATAAAGTTGCAAGTTGACACAGTAATATTGATAAAAGTTACTCATGTCTCTGATAAGTGAATATATAAAAAAAAGACAGCGAACATCCAATTTATTGTTTTAAACTCTAAACATCAAAGTGTCACTGAATTCAACTTGTACAAACCAAATAAAAGCTCTAATCATTCCACAACGAAAGCACACACAATTCCATGAACAATAAAACTTAAAAACCTTTAGTCAAAATCTGCTCATAAAAATAAGAAATATACTTATTGTACAATCCAAGACATCACCCTTTTATGGTGATTGCCCTACACATTATAACCAACGTTGATCCATGCAAGATTCAAAATAGAAAAATATAAAAAATTATTAAACTAATAAAAAAAAAAATAATAATAATAATAAATAATATCAACAATAAAACAATAATTTACTGCTGCTAATATTGTTCCAGTATTATTTAAGGTCATTCTGTGTCAGGACTTGTGCAGCTTAGAGGAAGAAGAGCTTGTCTGACAGTTGGATGGCCGGTTCAGAGTGTAGATACTGCCCTGCCAGGAAAGCCAGTTTGTGGGCGTACTTGCAGGGAGCTGGAACGCGAATGGTACCAGGCCAATTCCAGTACAAATGGCACATCTTAAATGTGAGTCTTTGCAGATGGTCAGGTGACAGATTTGCAGTGTTGTACACACAGATATAGTGAGTTGGAAGTCCACAGCCTTGGCGTATGGTGTGCGCCATCAAAAAGAAGTCCACCCACTTCCTGTTTGTGAGTGTGTGGTCCAGGATGGTCCCAGGAGCTGCACTTCCAAAGGTGTTTGCAGACCAGGAGTAGAGCACAGTGTTGATGCGCTTTTGGACCACAATGAAGACCAGTTTGGGTTCATAGTTGGGGAATGTTTCAAAGCACTTTAGGATCTGTGGGACTTCGTACTCCTCCACCATCTTGAGCTGGCCTTGGACACCCCATCACGATAAACCACTATTTTCTCTGGCAAATTGTGGTTCACCTCATAGTACTTTTGGAGAGCAGCCAACAAGCAAACCCTGAAGCCACGGATGAGCTCCTCTGTGGGGGTCTGGAAAGTTACTCTTGAGTACCATCGGGTCAATGAACTGTTCACACTTGCAACAAAGCCCATAACAGACTGACGGGCCTTGCTAGTGTCATGGTGAACATCAACACCTACCACCATTACATTTTTCAGAGGGACATTGACTGTCCACAATTCACCACCAAGTTTACTGTTGATCTGCAGGATTATTTTTTGGGCAACACTCTTCAGTTTCAGAGGCTGAGAAATGGTCCTAACATTGATTGCCTGAGATGGGATTGGGCTTTTAACGCAGCAAAGTTTCTTGATAGCACTGTAAAGGTCATCCCTGTTGCCAACCATAATGCATACAATCAGCTGGATGTTGGGCTCACTGGTGAGTTGTGAGTGGATGCACTTTACATAGCTTTCTGTGCGGTCATCCCGGAGCTCCACACGAATGGGGCGCTCCACTCTAACACCCATGGGTCCTGCTACCTTTTTGAAACTTGACACCAGCTCCTCTGCCTGGTCAGCACAGCGGCGAGGGTAGAAGATGGCCCAAGTGTTGAAACATTATTTTATGACAGACATCAATGAGGAACAGTCAGAGCATTTTGTGAGTCCTGACCAGTCCCAGGGCCTGGAAGATGAAAACTCTGGTGAGTGTTCATACATCTGTGATTGCATAGACCAGAATGCGGAATCATTAAGTAATTTAAATTATTATTTTATTCTTACAGACAAGAATTTCTCTGAGGGTCAGGATCAGTCAGAGACATTAGCAGTGAAATGGACAGTTGGCAGTGACTTGGACAATGAAAACACACTCAGTCAACCACTGCATTCAACCCCTGTTTCGGCCTCATTCAACTCTTCCTCCACTAGTGCGCGTTCTTCCTTCAGAAGTCAGGGATGCAATAGTGAAAGTGATCCACGCTCATGCAGCTCCCGCATTGCGAAGCTTCAATCCCGCTTTAAAAAGGGTGTCAAGAAGAAATGTTTATTTGGTAAGTTTTTATTTGTACTCAACTAAAAGGTGGGGAGAGGCGTGAAAGAGGTTAAATTTATTTGTCCATCCATCCGTTTTGGCCGCTTTACACCATCTCACCGCCTCTCCCCATGGGCAACTCCAGAGACATGGAGAGTCCCTCCCCTCTTGAGGATATCTAAGCCATGCCTCTTAATGTAATCCATGCTTTTTTGTGTAAACCACGCCTCTTTTATGTGAAATGTGGATTATGACACTGAGTAGAGTTCATTTTGGAATATGGCTGTTGTAATTGGAATTTGTAATGTGATAATTATAAGGTCAAAAAGTTTAATTTGAGATGTTAAATGGGATCTAACAGAAATGTTTTCTTTTCTTTTTGGTTTCAGAAAAAATTGTTGAAGATTATCAGACTTTTCAACTTGGCTCACGGGATGGATACAAAGACATTGAAAATGCACGGCAGAGTGCAAGTCATGCTCATCGCTTTTGCCTCTACATGTCAGCGGACCTACCGTATAGTTCCATCTGCAATGACCTAAGGTTTCTCAACAGAATGGACAGACTGCGCACGTGAGCAATTTTCTATTATATTATTCTATTATTAAGTTCTATGTGTTGAAATTTGAAAACTGAATGTATGTATGCCTTTTTTCACAGTTGGCCAACCTACCTTGCTAAGAAGGGCTATGCAGCTACCACAATAAAAAACATGATGATGTTCTTAAAACATGTACAATCATCATTCATGCCTGTTTGCAAACTCAAGCAGAAAGAACTGACTACCATTCAATATGAAATGAAGAGGATACAGTCTGATGTCCAAAGACAAGTGGTTGTTCACCGGCAGAAAGTGCTCCATAAAAGACCGGTAGATGACAGTGTACTTTCAAAAACAGATTATGTATATGTAATTCAATGGAAATGTAATTCAGAGCCTGATTAAGTTATTGGATGCTATTTTCACAGATAACCAGCTTGATGCAAACCAGTCGAGTAAATTTATGACCAGTGCCAGGATGAAAATTGCTCAACTCATTCGTAAGTAGACCTTATTTTTGTGTTTCTTTGTTTATCATTCTAACACTGTGTTTTTCCCTAATCATTGTTTTGTAGAGGGTTTATCTGAAGCTGAAACTCCAAAAAATCAGCACGCTCTGCTCTCGGGATACATCTTGTGCTATTTGGCCATTTTAACTGGGCACAGGTCTGTTGTCTTTACAAACATGACCAAGGAAAGCGTGACCGACTGTGAAAGTTGGCATGATAGGAAAGATGGAAAGATTTTTCAAATTCTGGTCAGTCTTTTAACAGATTACACTGCTGTTATGTTCAATTTTTAACATTTGTGGACACAATATCAGCATTTGTGCGAGCCACAGCTTTTCTAGAGCTAGGTTATGGATGGTCAAGCTGTTGGGGAAGCTCATATTTACGTACTACACACATACTAACCACAACACGAGGGACACAGTCGAATGCCTGACTTCATAATAAGTATTTTTGTGCCAAATCTAGTCCACTGACCCACACCAACACATTTTATGCTTTTTATTTTCCAAGGTGGATGACCACAAGACTACAAAATCATTTGGCCAAGCGTCAGTGTGTGTCAATAAGGAGGAGTATGGGTGGTTTAAACATCTGAGCGATGGAAGGTGCTGTGTTGGAGGTCAAGGCAGCAGTTATGTTTTTCACACTACGCTTGGCAACCAGATACAGAAGCCCTCCAACTACACTGACTTGGCATGGAAGGATTCGGGTGGAAAAGACACCATCACCTTCAATAAGATCCGGAGCAGTGTGTCTACTCAGGTAGTAAACCACTCAACAGATGTCATTTTGGAATATGTGGCATATGCCGTTCAGTAGTTTTAATTGTGGAATATGGAACTTGCAATTGGAATTTGGAGTAAGCCAATCAGTAGTTGTAATTTTGGAATATGTGGACTTTGGCCCAGATTGGGCCAGAGTTGTCCACGTACACATCCTCCAGCTCCTCCAGAAGGACCCCAAGTGGTCCCCAGGGCTGCTAAGCGTAGCTCCTAGGATCATCTGTGCACTCAAACCCCTCCACCTCTTTAAGATGGCGGGGTTAGGGTTACGTTAATTATATAAATGAATTAATCCTGCTTTTAATTGTGTTTTTAGGCCAACGAACACCTCTCAGAAAAACAGAGAAAACAGGTGGCAATCGCAATGTGCCACGATCCGGTAACAGCAGAACATTTCTATGTGGCTCTACCTGACAAAAAGAAAGCCACACCTTCTGAAAGGAATTCAGGGTACTTGTTTATTTTAGCTAATTGTTTTATTTTATGCCCATTATGTTTCTCAGTGGCAACAGGTATTCAAAATGTTGGAACAAGAGTTAATTATTATGCAATAAGGTTTGAGCCTGGAAAAAGTGTATTTCAAGTTAAAAAAAAAAAAAAAAAAAAATGTATGAAACAGTTATTTTACTTTATTTATTTGGGAGAAATGTACATTTCTTATGCCCCTGGTTCAATAAAAATGTCATGTGACGTGTTCTATGAAAGGATTTGTGAAAAAATAAAACTATGTAACATTGAATTTGTAATTGTAATTTAATTTGATACTCAATATATGTATTTTTGGAATATTGAATTTAGAATGTGATAATTATAGGGTCAAAAGTGTAATTTAACAGGTAAAGTGGCATAGAAATCATTAAATTCCATCGTAAACCTAATACACCTTTATCTACCTTAATCTGCCTAATTTTAAAATATGGAAGAAAATATGGCAGAAAATATGGGTTGTTTTCAATGTGATAATTATAGGGTCAAAAAGTGTAATTTAACAGGTAAAATGGCATAGAAATAATTAAATCCCTTCATAAACCTAATAATCTTCCTTTATCTACCTTAGTCTGCGGAATTTTAAAATATCAAAGTAAATATGGAATTTGTACCATTACCAATGGCACTCATACATGTGATTCACTATAGTGTCTTTATTACGTGACCCAAATTTGATGCTGATAGGAGCTTGTTCTCCCCATGAAAATTCAAAAGACTGAAAACTTAATTTTCCGTTAAAAATTCTTCAATATTTATATATATATTGCATGTAATTTTGTTGTAAGCCAATCACTTTGTATTTTGATCTTGTTAGGTGGATTTTTATAATTGTAGTTTCTTAAAGTGTATTTTAACAGATAAAATGGCATAGAAATCATGAAATCCCATCCTAAACCTAAACCTTGCACCTGCCACTAAACGCACCTACCACTACATGCACCTGCCACTACAGCACCTGTCACTACATGCACCTGCCACTAGTAACCCATTTGCAGAAATTGCTGGCCCAGTCCAATTATGTATTTACCTGATGCCATGTTTCAATCTAGAGGATAACTCTTGTATGTAGATATAAACTTGAACTTCCTGTGTTAACAGGAAGTAGGAAGTTGACGGTAGACCGCATGGTGAGTTGAAAATCGTTCTCTAGCTGATTTACATTTTAACATATAAATACATTGTCATGAAAGGTTGCTTTTGCCTTACTGTAGCTTCTTACCTTCAACTGTTGCAGTTATTTGTCATTTTTGTGATTTTGAGCTTTGAACAAAACATTCGTTTTATTTGCGTTAGCGTGTGAAGTAAAACATTATGTATTAGATGTAAATGTGAACCTAAACTTCCAAAACTGAATTTCTTTCATTTTATGTGCAATCGTAAAAAAGTTAAAATATAGAAAATAATTATAAATTATTAGAAAATCCTTAAAAATAACGATCTAACTGTGTTTTTGTGAAATGTGCATTTGGTGTGAACAAAGCATTAGTGCTGTCACTCTGTGTTTGTGCTGTAGAAGACCATTAATTGTGGTTGACTTTTCATTACAGCTTGTATGCTATTTGCTTATAAAGTTACAGTTTTAATAACATTTTCTTTTTTCCCTCCACAGGTGTTGATTTATTTAAGCTTGATAAAAATGGTAAGTCGATAAAGACTTTTTTTTTCAAAAAAAAATTATTAGAAAATCCTTAAAAATAACGATCTAACTGTGTTTTTGTGAAATGTGCATTTGGTGTGAACAAAGCATTAGTGCTGTCACTCTGTGTTTGTGCTGTAGAAGACCATTAATTGTGGTTGACTTTTCATTACAGCTTGTATGCTATTTGCTTATAAAGTTACAGTTTTAATAACATTTTCTTTTTTCCCTCCACAGGTGTTGATTTCTTTACGCTTGATAAAAATGGTAAGTAGATAAAGACTTTTTTTTCAAAATGCAGAACCCTAATTTGGTGTCATTTTTCTTTGTTCACAGACAGACAAATTGTGTGGACTGTGTTTTGGAAATTATTCCAACTTGAAGCAACACCTCACGGTGTCCCACAAAATTCCCAATCAAAAAGAGTTTAAGCTCCTCTTAAATTATGGGTGTGCACGGTGAGTATATAATTGTGTGTATGTAAATATGGTTGTAATGGATTGCAATATTCCGTTGTGTGTTCATGTTACCTACAACAGAACCACAGAACGTTTGGACTGTAAATTATGTGCGAAAAAAGCACTTGTGCGCCTTGATAAGCACCTCCAAGAGTCCCATTCCATGTCTTCAGTGAAGGTACTCATGTTTAACTGTTCAATAGTTTCTTTTTTACTTTACTGTAATTTGTCTGGTTTACCACCATTCGATACAATATACTTATGTGAACAGGAAGGAGAATCAATCCTCAGGGAAGCCAAGAGGACAGCAATAGCAAACAAAATAGCCAAATTGCGAGCATCCAATCCTGATAAGCCGCTTGTTTCATCAATGGATTTAGGCATTATGGATCCAGGCCTAGAACGTGAAAACTCTGGTGACTGTTCATACATCTGTTATTGCATAGACTGAAATGTGGAATCATTAAATACTTTGAAACATTATTTTATGACAGACATCAATGAGGAACAGTCAGAGCATTTTGTGAGTCCTGACCAGTCCCAGGGCCTGGAAGATGAAAACTCTGGTGAGTGTTCATACATCTGTTATTGCATAGACCAGAATGCGGAATCATTAAGTAATTTAAATTATTAAAATTTTCTTACAGACAAGAATTTCTCTGAGGGTCAGGATCAGTCAGAGACATTAGCAGTGAAATGGACAGTTGGCAGTGACTTGGACAATGAAAACACACTCAGTCAACCACTGCATTCAACCCCTGTTTCGGCCTCATTCAACTCTTCCTCCACTAGTGCGCGTTCTTCCTTCAGAAGTCAGGGATGCAATAGTGAAAGTGATCCACGCTCATGCAGCTCCGCATTGCGAAGCTTCAATCCCGCTTTAAAAAGGGTGTCAAGAAGAAATGGTTATTTGGTAAGTTTTTATTTGTACTCAACTAAAAGGTGGGGAGAGGCGTGAAAGAGGTTAAATGTATTTGTCCATCCATCCGTTTTGGCCGCTTTACACCATCTCACCGCTTCTCCCCATGGGCAACTCCAGAGACATGGAGAGTCCCTCCCCTCTTGAGGATATCTAAGCCATGCCTCTTAATGTAATCCATGCTTTTTTGTGTAAACCACGCCTCTTTTATGTGAAATGTGGATTATGACACTGAGTAGAGTTCATTTTGGAATATGGCTGTTGTAATTGGAATTTGTAATGTGATAATTATAAGGTCAAAAAGTTTAATTTGAGATGTTAAATGGGATCTAACAGAAATGTTTTCTTTTCTTTTTGGTTTCAGAAAAAATTGTTGAAGATTATCAGACTTTTCAACTTGGCTCACGGGATGGATACAAAGACATTGAAAATGCACGGCAGAGTGCAAGTCATGCTCATCGCTTTTGCCTCTACATGTCAGCGGACCTACCGTATAGTTCCATCTGCAGTGACCTAAGGTTTCTCAACAGAATGGACAGACTGCGCACGTGAGCAATTTTCTATTATATTATTCTATTATTAAGTTCTATGTGTTGAAATTTGAAAACTGAATGTATGTATGCCTTTTTTCACAGTTGGCCAACCTACCTTGCTAAGAAGGGCTATGCAGCTACCACAATAAAAAACATGATGATGTTCTTAAAACATGTACAATCATCATTCATGCCTGTTTGCAAACTCAAGCAGAAAGAACTGACTACCATTCAATATGAAATGAAGAGGATACAGTCTGATGTCCAAAGACAAGTGGTTGTTCACCGGCAGAAAGTGCTCCATAAAAGACCGGTAGATGACAGTGTACTTTCAAAAACAGATTATGTATATGTAATTCAATGGAAATGTAATTCAGAGCCTGATTAAGTTATTGGATGCTATTTTCACAGATAACCAGCTTGATGCAAACCAGTCGAGTAAATTTATGACCAGTGCCAGGATGAAAATTGCTCAACTCATTCGTAAGTAGACCTTATTTTTGTGTTTCTTTGTTTATCATTCTAACACTGTGTTTTTCCCCTAATCATTGTTTTGTAGAGGGTTTATCTGAAGCTGAAACTCCAAAAAATCAGCACGCTCTGCTCTCGGGATACATCTTGTGCTATTTGGCCATTTTAACTGGGCACAGGTCTGTTGTCTTTACAAACATGACCAAGGAAAGCGTGACCGACTGTGAAAGTTGGCATGATAGGAAAGATGGAAAGATTTTTCAAATTCTGGTCAGTCTTTTAACAGATTACACTGCTGTTATGTTCAATTTTTAACATTTGTGGACACAATATCAGCATTTGTGCGAGCCACAGCTTTTCTAGAGCTAGGTTATGGATGGTCAAGCTGTTGGGGAAGCTCATATTTACGTACTACACACATACTAACCACAACACGAGGGACACAGTCGAATGCCTGACTTCATAATAAGTATTTTTGTGCCAAATCTAGTCCACTGACCCACACCAACACATTTTATGCTTTTTATTTTCCAAGGTGGATGACCACAAGACTACAAAATCATTTGGCCAAGCGTCAGTGTGTGTCAATAAGGAGGAGTATGGGTGGTTTAAACATCTGAGCGATGGAAGGTGCTGTGTTGGAGGTCAAGGCAGCAGTTATGTTTTTCACACTACGCTTGGCAACCAGATACAGAAGCCCTCCAACTACACTGACTTGGCATGGAAGGATTCGGGTGGAAAAGACACCATCACCTTCAATAAGATCCGGAGCAGTGTGTCTACTCAGGTAGTAAACCACTCAACAGATGTCATTTTGGAATATGTGGCATATGCCGTTCAGTAGTTTTAATTGTGGAATATGGAACTTGCAATTGGAATTTGGAGTAAGCCAATCAGTAGTTGTAATTTTGGAATATGTGGACTTTGGCCCAGATTGGGCCAGAGTTGTCCACGTACACATCCTCCAGCTCCTCCAGAAGGACCCCAAGTGGTCCCCAGGGCTGCTAAGCGTAGCTCCTAGGATCATCTGTGCACTCAAACCCCTCCACCTCTTTAAGATGGCGGGGTTAGGGTTACGTTAATTATATAAATGAATTAATCCTGCTTTTAATTGTGTTTTTAGGCCAACGAACACCTCTCAGAAAAACAGAGAAAACAGGTGGCAAACGCAATGTGCCACGATCCGGTAACAGCAGAACATTTCTATGTGGCTCTACCTGACAAAAGAAAGCCACACCTTCTGAAAGGAATTCAGGGTACTTGTTTATTTTAGCTAATTGTTTTATTTTATGCCCATTATGTTTCTCAGTGGCAACAGGTATTCAAAATGTTGGAACAAGAGTTAATTATTATGCAATAAGGTTTGAGCCTGGAAAAAGTGTATTTCAAGTTAAAAAAAAAAAAAAAAAAAAATGTATGAAACAGTTATTTTACTTTATTTATTTGGGAGAAATGTACATTTCTTATGCCCCTGGTTCAATAAAAATGTCATGTGACGTGTTCTATGAAAGGATTTGTGAAAAAATAAAAAAATGTAACATGGAAGTTGTAATTGGAATTTCATAAGATACTCAATAGATGTATTTTTGGAATATTGAAGTTAGAATGTGATAATTATAGGGTCAAAAAGTGTAATTTAACAGGTAAAGTGGCATAGAAATCATTAAATTCCATCGTAAACCTAATACACCTTTATCTACCTTAATCTGCCTAATTTTAAAATATGGAAGAAAATATGGCAGAAAATATGGGTTGTTTTCAATGTGATAATTATAGGGTCAAAAAGTGTAATTTAACAGGTAAAATGGCATAGAAATAATTAAATCCCTTCATAAACCTAATAATCTTCCTTTATCTACCTTAGTCTGCGGAATTTTAAAATATCAAAGTAAATATGGAATTTGTACCATTACCAATGGCACTCATACATGTGATTCACTATAGTGTCTTTATTACGTGACCCAAATTTGATGCTGATAGGAGCTTGTTCTCCCCATGAAAATTCAAAAGACTGAAAACTTAATTTTCCCGTTAAAAATTCTTCAAAATTTATATCTATATTGCATGGAAATTTGTAGTAAGCCACTCACTTGGAAGTTGGAACTTGTAAGGTGGAATGTGATAATTGTAGGGTCAAAAGTGTATTTTAACAGATAAAATGGCATAGAAATCATGAAATCCCATCCTAAACCTAAACCTTGCACCTGCCACTAAACGCACCTACCACTACATGCACCTGCCACTACAGCACCTGTCACTACATGCACCTGCCACTAGTAACCCATTTGCAGAAATTGCTGGCCCAGTCCAATTATGTATTTACCTGATGCCATGTTTCAATCTAGAGGATAACTCTTGTATGTAGATATAAACTTGAACTTCCTGTGTTAACAGGAAGTAGGAAGTTGACGGTAGACCGCATGGTGAGTTGAAAATCGTTCTCTAGCTGATTTACATTTTTACATATAAATACATTGTCATGAAAGGTTGCTTTTGCCTTACTGTAGCTTCTTACCTTCAACTGTTGCAGTTATTTGTCATTTTTTGTGATTTTGAGCTTTGAACAAAACATTCGTTTTATTTGCGTTAGCGTGTGAAGTAAAACATTATGTATTAGATGTAAATGTGAACCTAAACTTCCAAAACTGAATTTCTTTCATTTTATGTGCAATCGTAAAAAAGTTAAAATATAGAAAATAATTATAAATTATTAGAAAATCCTTAAAAATAACGATCTAACTGTGTTTTTGTGAAATGTGCATTTGGTGTGAACAAAGCATTAGTGCTGTCACTCTGTGTTTGTGCTGTAGAAGACCATTAATTGTGGTTGACTTTTCATTACAGCTTGTATGCTATTTGCTTATAAAGTTACAGTTTTAATAACATTTTCTTTTTTCCCTCCACAGGTGTTGATTTATTTAAGCTTGATAAAAATGGTAAGTAGATAAAGACTTTTTTTTTTTCAAAATGCAGAACCCTAATTTGGTGTCATTTTTCTTTGTTCACAGACAGACAAATTGTGTGGACTGTGTTTTGGAAATTATTCATACTTGAAGCAACACCTCACGGTGTCCCACAAAATTCCCAATCAAAAAGAGTTTAAGCTCCTCTTAAATTATGGGTGTGCACGGTGAGTATATAATTGTGTGTATGTAAATATGGTTGTAATGGATTGCAATATTCCGTTGTGTGTTCATGTTACCTACAACAGAACCACAGAACGTTTGGACTGTAAATTATGTGCGAAAAAGCACTTGTGCGCCTTGATAAGCACCTCCAAGAGTCCCATTCCATGTCTTCGGTGAAGGTACTCATGTTTAACTGTTCAATAGTTTCGTTTTTACTTTACTGTAATTTGTCTGGTTTACCACCATTCGATACAATATACTTATGTGAACAGGAAGGAGAATCAATCCTCAGGGAAGCCAAGAGGACAGCAATAGCAAACAAAATAGCCAAATTGCGAGCATCCAATCCTGATAAGCCGCTTGTTTCATCAATGGATTTAGGCATTATGGATCCAGTCCTAGAACGTGAAAACTCTGGTGAGTGTTCATACCTCTGTTATTGCATAGACTGAAATGTGGAATCATTAAATACTTTGAAACATTATTTTATGACAGACATCAATGAGGAACAGTCAGAGCATTTTGTGAGTCCTGACCAGTCCCAGGGCCTGGAAGATGAAAACTCTGGTGAGTGTTCATACATCTGTTATTGCATAGACCAGAATGCGGAATCATTAAGTAATTTAAATTATTATTTTTTTCTTACAGACAAGAATTTCTCTGAGGGTCAGGATCAGTCAGAGACATTAGCAGTGAAATGGACAGTTGGCAGTGACTTGGACAATGAAAACACACTCAGTCAACCACTGCATTCAACCCCTGTTTCGGCCTCATTCAACTCTTCCTCCACTAGTGCGCGTTCTTCCTTCAGAAGTCAGGGATGCAATAGTGAAAGTGATCCACGCTCATGCAGCTCCGCATTGCGAAGCTTCAATCCCGCTTTAAAAAGGGTGTCAAGAAGAAATGGTTATTTGGTAAGTTTTTATTTGTACTCAACTAAAAGGTGGGGAGAGGCGTGAAAGAGGTTAAATGTATTTGTCCATCCATCCGTTTTGGCCGCTTTACACCATCTCACCGCTTCTCCCCATGGGCAACTCCAGAGACATGGAGAGTCCCTCCCCTCTTGAGGATATCTAAGCCATGCCTCTTAATGTAATCCATGCTTTTTTGTGTAAACCACGCCTCTTTTATGTGAAATGTGGAATATGCCACTGAGTAGAGTTCATTTTGGAATATGGCTGTTGTAATTGGAATTTGTAATGTGATAATTATAAGGTCAAAAAGTTTAATTTGAGATGTTAAATGGGATCTAACAGAAATGTTTTCTTTTCTTTTTGGTTTCAGAAAAAATTGTTGAAGATTATCAGACTTTTCAACTTGGCTCACGGGATGGATACAAAGACATTGAAAATGCACGGCAGAGTGCAAGTCATGCTCATCGCTTTTGCCTCTACATGTCAGCGGACCTACCGTATAGTTCCATCTGCAATGACCTAAGGTTTCTCAACAGAATGGACAGACTGCGCACGTGAGCAATTTTCTATTATATTATTCTATTATTAAGTTCTATGTGTTGAAATTTGAAAACTGAATGTATGTATGCCTTTTTTCACAGTTGGCCAACCTACCTTGCTAAGAAGGGCTATGCAGCTACCACAATAAAAAACATGATGACCAATGTGGTGATGTTCTTAAAACATGTACAATCATCATTCATGCCTGTTTGCAAACTCAAGCAGAAAGAACTGACTACCATTCAATATGAAATGAAGAGGATACAGTCTGATGTCCAAAGACAAGTGGTTGTTCACCGGCAGAAAGTGCTCCACAAAAAGACCGGTAGATGACAGTGTACTTTCAAAAACAGATTATGTATATGTAATTCAATGGAAATGTAATTCAGAGCCTGATTAAGTTATTGGATGCTATTTTCACAGATAACCAGCTTGATGCAAACCAGTCGAGTAAATTTATGACCAGTGCCAGGATGAAAATTGCTCAACTCATTCGTAAGTAGACCTTATTTTTGTGTTTCTTTGTTTATCATTCTAACACTGTGTTTTTCCCCTAATCATTGTTTTGTAGAGGGTTTATCTGAAGCTGAAACTCCAAAAAATCAGCACGCTCTGCTCTCGGGATACATCTTGTGCTATTTGGCCATTTTAACTGGGCACAGGTCTGTTGTCTTTACAAACATGACCAAGGAAAGCGTGACCGACTGTGAAAGTTGGCATGATAGGAAAGATGGAAAGATTTTTCAAATTCTGGTCAGTCTTTTAACAGATTACACTGCTGTTATGTTCAATTTTTAACATTTGTGGACACAATATCAGCATTTGTGCGAGCCACAGCTTTTCTAGAGCTAGGTTATGGATGGTCAAGCTGTTGGGGAAGCTCATATTTACGTACTACACACATACTAACCACAACACGAGGGAAACAGTCGAATGCCTAACTTCATAATAAGTATTTTTGTGCCAAATCTAGTCCACTGACCCACACCAACACATTTTATGCTTTTTATTTTCCAAGGTGGATGACCACAAGACTACAAAATCATTTGGCCAAGCGTCAGTGTGTGTCAATAAGGAGGAGTATGGGTGGTTTAAACATCTGAAGCGATGGAAGGTGCTGTGTTGGAGGTCAAGGCAGCAGTTATGTTTTTCACACTACGCTTGGCAACCAGATACAGAAGCCCTCCAACTACACTGACTTGGCATGGAAGGATTCGGGTGGAAAAGACACCATCACCTTCAATAAGATCCGGAGCAGTGTGTCTACTCAGGTAGTAAACCACTCAACAGATGTCATTTTGGAATATGTGGCATATGCCGTTCAGTAGTTTTAATTGTGGAATATGGAACTTGCAATTGGAATTTGGAGTAAGCCAATCAGTAGTTGTAATTTTGGAATATGTGGACTTTGGCCCAGATTGGGCCAGAGTTGTCCACGTACACATCCTCCAGCTCCTCCAGAAGGACCCCAAGTGGTCCCCAGGGCTGCTAAGCGTAGCTCCTAGGATCATCTGTGCACTCAAACCCCTCCACCTCTTTAAGATGGCGGGGTTAGGGTTACGTTAATTATATAAATGAATTAATCCTGCTTTTAATTGTGTTTTTAGGCCAACGAACACCTCTCAGAAAAACAGAGAAAACAGGTGGCAAACGCAATGTGCCACGATCCGGTAACAGCAGAACATTTCTATGTGGCTCTACCTGACAAAAAGAAAGCCACACCTTCTGAAAGGAATTCAGGGTACTTGTTTATTTTAGCTAATTGTTTTATTTTATGCCCATTATGTTTCTCAGTGGCAACAGGTATTCAAAATGTTGGAACAAGAGTTAATTATTATGCAATAAGGTTTGAGCCTGGAAAAAGTGTATTTCAAGTTAAAAAAAAAAAAAAAAAAAATGTATGAAACAGTTATTTTACTTTATTTATTTGGGAGAAATGTACATTTCTTATGCCCCTGGTTCAATAAAAATGTCATGTGACGTGTTCTATGAAAGGATTTGTGAAAAAATAAAAAAATGTAACATGGAAGTTGTAATTGGAATTTCATAAGATACTCAATAGATGTATTTTTGGAATATTGAAGTTAGAATGTGATAATTATAGGGTCAAAAAGTGTAATTTAACAGGTAAAGTGGCATAGAAATCATTAAATTCCATCGTAAACCTAATACACCTTTATCTACCTTAATCTGCCTAATTTTAAAATATGGAAGAAAATATGGCAGAAAATATGGGTTGTTTTCAATGTGATAATTATAGGGTCAAATAGTGTAATTTAACAGGTAAAATGGCATAGAAATAATTAAATCCCTTCATAAACCTAATAATCTTCCTTTATCTACCTTAGTCTGCGGAATTTTAAAATATCAAAGTAAATATGGAATTTGTACCATTACCAATGGCACTCATACATGTGATTCACTAGTGTCTTTATTACGTGACCCAAATTTGATGCTGATAGGAGCTTGTTCTCCCCATGAAAATTCAAAAAAGACTGAAAACTTAATTTTCCCGTTAAAAATTCGTCAAAATTTATATCTATATTGCATGGAAATTTGTAGTAAGCCACTCACTTGGAAGTTGGAACTTGTAAGGTGGAATGTGATAATTGTAGGGTCAAAAAGTGTATTTTAACAGATAAAATGGCATAGAAATCATGAAATCCCATCCTAAACCTAAACCTTGCACCTGCCACTAAACGCACCTACCACTACATGCACCTGCCACTACAGCACCTGTCACTACATGCACCTGCCACTAGTAACCCATTTGCAGAAATTGCTGGCCCAGTCCAATTATGTATTTACCTGATGCCATGTTTCAATCTAGAGGATAACTCTTGTATGTAGATATAAACTTGAACTTCCTGTGTTAACAGGAAGTAGGAAGTTGACGGTAGACCGCATGGTGAGTTGAAAATCGTTCTCTAGCTGATTTACATTTTAACATATAAATACATTGTCATGAAAGGTTGCTTTTGCCTTACTGTAGCTTCTTACCTTCAACTGTTGCAGTTATTTGTCATTTTTGTGATTTTGAGCTTTGAACAAAACATTCGTTTTATTTGCGTTAGCGTGTGAAGTAAAACATTATGTATTAGATGTAAATGTGAACCTAAACTTCCAAAACTGAATTTCTTTCATTTTATGTGCAATCGTAAAAAGTTAAAATATAGAAAATAATTATAAATTATTAGAAAATCCTTAAAAATAACGATCTAACTGTGTTTTTGTGAAATGTGCATTTGGTGTGAACAAAGCATTAGTGCTGTCACTCTGTGTTTGTGCTGTAGAAGACCATTAATTGTGGTTGACTTTTCATTACAGCTTGTATGCTATTTGCTTATAAAGTTACAGTTTTAATAACATTTTCTTTTTCCCTCCACAGGTGTTGATTTATTTAAGCTTGATAAAAATGGTAAGTCGATAAAGACTTTTTTTCTCAAAAAATTATTAGAAAATCCTTAAAAATAACGATCTAACTGTGTTTTTGTGAAATGTGCATTTGGTGTGAACAAAGCATTAGTGCTGTCACTCTGTGTTTGTGCTGTAGAAGACCATTAATTGTGGTTGACTTTTCATTACAGCTTGTATGCTATTTGCTTATAAAGTTACAGTTTTAATAACATTTTCTTTTTCCCTCCACAGGTGTTGATTTCTTTACGCTTGATAAAAATGGTAACTAGATAAAGACTTAATTTTTCAAAATTCATAACCCTAATTTGGTGTCATTTTTCTTTGTTCACAGACAGACAAATTGTGTGGACTGTGTTTTGGAAATTATTCCAACTTGAAGCAACACCTCACGGTGTCCCACAAAATTCCCAATCAAAAGAGTTTAAGCTCCTCTTAAATTATGGGTGTGCACGGTGAGTATATAATTGTGTGTATGTAAATATGGTTGTAATGGATTGCAATATTCCGTTGTGTGTTCATGTTACCTACAACAGAACCACAGAACGTTTGGACTGTAAATTATGTGCGAAAAAGCACTTGTGCGCCTTGATAAGCACCTCCAAGAGTCCCATTCCATGTCTTCAGTGAAGGTACTCATGTTTAACTGTTCAATAGTTTCTTTTTACTTTACTGTAATTTGTCTGGTTTACCACCATTCGATACAATATACTTATGTGAACAGGAAGGAGAATCAATCCTCAGGGAAGCCAAGAGGACAGCAATAGCAAACAAAATAGCCAAATTGCGAGCATCCAATCCTGATAAGCCGCTTGTTTCATCAATGGATTTAGGCATTATGGATCCAGGCCTAGAACGTGAAAACTCTGGTGACTGTTCATACATCTGTTATTGCATAGACTGAAATGTGGAATCATTAAATACTTTGAAACATTATTTTATGACAGACATCAATGAGGAACAGTCAGAGCATTTTGTGAGTCCTGACCAGTCCCAGGGCCTGGAAGATGAAAACTCTGGTGAGTGTTCATACATCTGTTATTGCATAGACCAGAATGCGGAATCATTAAGTAATTTAAATTATTATTTTTCTTACAGACAAGAATTTCTCTGAGGGTCAGGATCAGTCAGAGACATTAGCAGTGAAATGGACAGTTGGCAGTGACTTGGACAATGAAAACACACTCAGTCAACCACTGCATTCAACCCCTGTTTCGGCCTCATTCAACTCTTCCTCCACTAGTGCGCGTTCTTCCTTCAGAAGTCAGGGATGCAATAGTGAAAGTGATCCACGCTCATGCAGCTCCCGCATTGCGAAGCTTCAATCCCGCTTTAAAAGGGTGTCAAGAAGAAATGGTTATTTGGTAAGTTTTTATTTGTACTCAACTAAAAGGTGGGGAGAGGCGTGAAAGAGGTTAAATGTATTTGTCCATCCATCCGTTTTGGCCGCTTTACACCATCTCACCGCTTCTCCCCATGGGCAACTCCAGAGACATGGAGAGTCCCTCCCCTCTTGAGGATATCTAAGCCATGCCTCTTAATGTAATCCATGCTTTTTTGTGTAAACCACGCCTCTTTTATGTGAAATGTGGATTATGACACTGAGTAGAGTTCATTTTGGAATATGGCTGTTGTAATTGGAATTTGTAATGTGATAATTATAAGGTCAAAAGTTTAATTTGAGATGTTAAATGGGATCTAACAGAAATGTTTTCTTTTCTTTTTGGTTTCAGAAAAAAATTGTTGAAGATTATCAGACTTTTCAACTTGGCTCACGGGATGGATACAAAGACATTGAAAATGCACGGCAGAGTGCAAGTCATGCTCATCGCTTTTGCCTCTACATGTCAGCGGACCTACCGTATAGTTCCATCTGCAGTGACCTAAGGTTTCTCAACAGAATGGACAGACTGCGCACGTGAGCAATTTTCTATTATATTATTCTATTATTAAGTTCTATGTGTTGAAATTTGAAAACTGAATGTATGTATGCCTTTTTCACAGTTGGCCAACCTACCTTGCTAAGAAGGGCTATGCAGCTACCACAATAAAAAACATGATGATGTTCTTAAAACATGTACAATCATCATTCATGCCTGTTTGCAAACTCAAGCAGAAAGAACTGACTACCATTCAATATGAAATGAAGAGGATACAGTCTGATGTCCAAAGACAAGTGGTTGTTCACCGGCAGAAAGTGCTCCATAAAAGACCGGTAGATGACAGTGTACTTTCAAAAACAGATTATGTATATGTAATTCAATGGAAATGTAATTCAGAGCCTGATTAAGTTATTGGATGCTATTTTCACAGATAACCAGCTTGATGCAAACCAGTCGAGTAAATTTATGACCAGTGCCAGGATGAAAATTGCTCAACTCATTCGTAAGTAGACCTTATTTTTGTGTTTCTTTGTTTATCATTCTAACACTGTGTTTTTCCCTAATCATTGTTTTGTAGAGGGTTTATCTGAAGCTGAAACTCCAAAAATCAGCACGCTCTGCTCTCGGGATACATCTTGTGCTATTTGGCCATTTTAACTGGGCACAGGTCTGTTGTCTTTACAAACATGACCAAGGAAAGCGTGACCGACTGTGAAAGTTGGCATGATAGGAAAGATGGAAAGATTTTTCAAATTCTGGTCAGTCTTTTAACAGATTACACTGCTGTTATGTTCAATTTTTAACATTTGTGGACACAATATCAGCATTTGTGCGAGCCACAGCTTTTCTAGAGCTAGGTTATGGATGGTCAAGCTGTTGGGGAAGCTCATATTTACGTACTACACACATACTAACCACAACACGAGGGACACAGTCGAATGCCTGACTTCATAATAAGTATTTTTGTGCCAAATCTAGTCCACTGACCCACACCAACACATTTTATGCTTTTTATTTTCCAAGGTGGATGACCACAAGACTACAAAATCATTTGGCCAAGCGTCAGTGTGTGTCAATAAGGAGGAGTATGGGTGGTTTAAACATCTGAGCGATGGAAGGTGCTGTGTTGGAGGTCAAGGCAGCAGTTATGTTTTTCACACTACGCTTGGCAACCAGATACAGAAGCCCTCCAACTACACTGACTTGGCATGGAAGGATTCGGGTGGAAAAGACACCATCACCTTCAATAAGATCCGGAGCAGTGTGTCTACTCAGGTAGTAAACCACTCAACAGATGTCATTTTGGAATATGTGGCATATGCCGTTCAGTAGTTTTAATTGTGGAATATGGAACTTGCAATTGGAATTTGGAGTAAGCCAATCAGTAGTTGTAATTTTGGAATATGTGGACTTTGGCCCAGATTGGGCCAGAGTTGTCCACGTACACATCCTCCAGCTCCTCCAGAAGGACCCCAAGTGGTCCCCAGGGCTGCTAAGCGTAGCTCCTAGGATCATCTGTGCACTCAAACCCCTCCACCTCTTTAAGATGGCGGGGTTAGGGTTACGTTAATTATATAAATGAATTAATCCTGCTTTTAATTGTGTTTTTAGGCCAACGAACACCTCTCAGAAAAACAGAGAAAACAGGTGGCAACCGCAATGTGCCACGATCCGGTAACAGCAGAACATTTCTATGTGGCTCTACCTGACAAAAGAAAGCCTTTCAAACTAGGAAACTCAGAATGAAGGCTCTGAAAATGACTGTCCAATGCCAAAAGGATGTTGTTGAAGAGGCCACCCTCA
Source organism: Odontamblyopus lacepedii (assembly GCA_034769755.1). NCBI lineage: Eukaryota > Metazoa > Chordata > Actinopteri > Gobiiformes > Gobiidae > Odontamblyopus > Odontamblyopus lacepedii. Next base: position 180,406 of record CM068344.1, on the reverse strand, counting down.
GTGGCTCTGAAAACTCAACATCAGATGATGAGCAACCAGTTTATGATGACAGTCCAGATATAACCAAAGAGTCATCTTCAGAAGAGACCAATTCATCAAGAAAAAGACAATCAAGTGTCAAGAACAACAAAATGGAAGCAAAAAGAAAAAAAGGCAAGGCTGAGGTTTCCTCGTCAGAAGAAGAGCTCTCCTTGTCAGAAGAAGATCTGTCTTTCTCAGAAGAAGACCTCTCAATGCAAAAAAAAAAAAAAAAAAAAAATTATGAAAGTTATTTTACTTTATTTATTTGGAATGTTATTTATTTTCTATGGGGGAGCAAAAAATGATGTTTTCTGAGAGAAATGTATATTTCTTATGCCCCTGGTTCAATAAAAATGTCATGTGACGTGTTCTATGAAAGGATTTGTGAAAAAATAAAAAAATGTAACATGGAAGTTGTAATTGGAATTTCATAAGATACTCAATAGATGTATTTTTGGAATATTGAAGTTAGAATGTGATAATTATAGGGTCAAAAAGTGTAATTTAACAGGTAAAGTGGCATAGAAATCATTAAATTCCATCGTAAACCTAATACACCTTTATCTACCTTAATCTGCCTAATTTTAAAATATGGAAGAAAATATGGCAGAAAATATGGGTTGTTTTCAATGTGATAATTATAGGGTCAAAAAGTGTAATTTAACAGGTAAAATGGCATAGAAATAATTAAATCCCTTCATAAACCTAATAATCTTCCTTTATCTACCTTAGTCTGCGGAATTTTAAAATATCAAAGTAAATATGGAATTTGTACCATTACCAATGGCACTCATACATGTGATTCACTATAGTGTCTTTATTACGTGACCCAAATTTGATGCTGATAGGAGCTTGTTCTCCCCATGAAAATTCAAAAGACTGAAAACTTAATTTTCCCGTTAAAAATTCTTCAAAATTTATATCTATATTGCATGGAAATTTGTAGTAAGCCACTCACTTGGAAGTTGGAACTTGTAAGGTGGAATGTGATAATTGTAGGGTCAAAAAGTGTATTTTAACAGATAAAATGGCATAGAAATCATGAAATCCCATCCTAAACCTAAACCTTGCACCTGCCACTAAACGCACCTACCACTACATGCACCTGCCACTACAGCACCTGTCACTACATGCACCTGCCACTAGTAACCCATTTGCAGAAATTGCTGGCCCAGTCCAATTATGTATTTACCTGATGCCATGTTTCAATCTAGAGGATAACTCTTGTATGTAGATATAAACTTGAACTTCCTGTGTTAACAGGAAGTAGGAAGTTGACGGTAGACCGCATGGTGAGTTGAAAATCGTTCTCTAGCTGATTTACATTTTTACATATAAATACATTGTCATGAAAGGTTGCTTTTGCCTTACTGTAGCTTCTTACCTTCAACTGTTGCAGTTATTTGTCATTTTTGTGATTTTGAGCTTTGAACAAAACATTCGTTTTATTTGCGTTAGCGTGTGAAGTAAAACATTATGTATTAGATGTAAATGTGAACCTAAACTTCCAAAACTGAATTTCTTTCATTTTATGTGCAATCGTAAAAAGTTAAAATATAGAAAATAATTATAAATTATTAGAAAATCCTTAAAAATAACGATCTAACTGTGTTTTTGTGAAATGTGCATTTGGTGTGAACAAAGCATTAGTGCTGTCACTCTGTGTTTGTGCTGTAGAAGACCATTAATTGTGGTTGACTTTTCATTACAGCTTGTATGCTATTTGCTTATAAAGTTACAGTTTTAATAACATTTTCTTTTTCCCTCCACAGGTGTTGATTTATTTAAGCTTGATAAAAATGGTAAGTAGATAAAGACTTTTTTTCAAAATGCAGAACCCTAATTTGGTGTTATTTTTCTTTGTTCAAATAATGAAAAATTGTGTGGACTTTGTTTTGGATTTTATTCCAACTTGAAGCAACACCTCACGGTGTCCCACAAAATTCCCAATCAAAAGAGTTTAAGCTCCTCTTAAATTATGGGTGTGCACGGTGAGTATATAATTGTGTGTATGTAAATATGGTTGTAATGGATTGCAATATTCCGTTGTGTGTTCATGTTACCTACAACAGAACCACAGAACGTTTGGACTGTAAATTATGTGCGAAAAAGCACTTGTGCGCCTTGATAAGCACCTACAAGAGTCCCATTACATGTCTTCAGTGAAGGTACTCATGTTTAACTGTTCAATAGTTTCTTTTTTACTTTACTGTAATTTGTCTGGTTTACCACCATTCGATACAATATACTTATGTTAACAGGAACGAGAATCAATCCTCAGGGAAGCCAAGAGGACAGCAATAGCAAACAAAATAGCCAAATTGCGAGCATCCAATCCTGATAAGCCGCTTGTTTCATCAATGGATTTAGGCATTATGGATCCAGGCCTAGAACGTGAAAACTCTGGTGACTGTTCATACATCTGTTATTGCATAGACTGAAATGTGGAATCATTAAATACTTTGAAACATTATTTTCTTACAGACAACAATGAGGAACAGTCAGAGCATTTTGTGAGTCCTGACCAGTCCCAGGGCCTGGAACAAGAAAACTCTGGTGAGTGTTCATACATCTGTTATTGCATAGACTGAAATGTGGAATCATTAAATACTTTGAAACATTATTTTCTTACAGACAACAATGAGGAACAGTTAGAGTATTTTGTGAGTCCTGACCAGTCCCAGGGCCTGGAAGATGAAAACTCTGGTGAGTGTTCATACATCTGTTATTGCATAGACCAGAATGCGGAATCACTGAGTAATTTAAATTATTTTTTTTTCTTACAGACAATAATTTCTCTGAGGGTCAGGATCAGTCAGAGGCATTAGCAGTGAAATGGACAGTTGGCAGTGACTTGGACAATGAAAACACACTCAGTCACCCACTGCCTTCAACCCCTGTTTCGGCCTCATTCAACTCTTCCTCCACTAGTGCGCGTTCTTCCTTCAGAAGTCAGGGATGCAATAATGAAAGTGATCAACGCTCATGCAGCTCCCGCATTGCGAAGCTTGAATCCCGCTTTAAAAATGTGGAATCCACATTAAATGTAATGATACGGAAGGTGGATTGCATCTTGACAACCAATAAAGCTCCTCTATCCGCTCAAAAAGGGGAACATGTGGGAAAGGGTGTCAAGAAGAAATGTTTATTTGGTAAGTTTTTATTTGTACTCAACTAAAAGGTGGGGAGAGGCGTGAAAGAGGTTAAATTTATTTGTCCATCCATGCGTTTTGGCCACTTTACACCATCTCACTGCTTCTCCCCATGGGCAACTCCAGAGACATGGAGAGTCCCTCCCCTCTTGAGGATATCTAAGCCATGCCTCTTAATGTAATCCATGCCTTTTTGTGTAAACCAGGCCTCTTTTATGTGAAATGTGGATTATGACACTGAGTAGAGTTCATTTTGTAATATGGCTGTTGTAATTGGAATTTGTAATGTGATAATCATAAGGTCAAAAAGTTTAATTTGAGATGTTAAATGGGATGTAACAGAAATGTTTTCTTTTCTTTTTGGTTTCAGAAAAAATTGTTGAAGATTATCAGACTTTTCAACTTGGCTCACGGGATGGATACAAAGACATTGAAAATGCACAGCAGAGTGCAAGTCATGCTCATCGCTTTTGCCTCTACATGTCAGCGGACCTACCGTATAGTTCCATCTGCAATGACCTAAGGTTTCTCAACAGAATGGACAGACTGCGCATGTGAGCAATTTTCTATTATATTATTCTATTATTAAGTTCTAGGTGTTGAAATTTGAAAACTGAATGTATGTATGCCTTTTTTCACAGTTGGCCAATCTACCTTGCTAAGAAGGGCTATGCAGCTACCACAATAAAAAACATGATGACCAATGTGGTGATCTTCTTAAAACATGTACAATCATCATTCATGCCTGTTTGCAAACTCAAGCAGAAAGAACTGACTACCATTCAATATGAAATGAAGAGGATACAGTCTGATGTCCAAAGACAAGTGGTTGTTCACCGGCAGAAAGTGCTCCATAAAAGACCGGTAGATGACAGTGTACTTTCAAAAACAGATTATGTATATGTAATTCAATGGAAATGTAATTCAGAGCCTGATTAAGTTATTGGATGCTATTTTCACAGATAACCAGCTTGATGCAAACCAGTCGAGTAAATTTATGACCAGTGCCAGGATGAAAATTGCTCAACTCATTCGTAAGTAGACCTTATTTTTGTGTTTCTTTGTTTATCATTCTAACACTGTGTTTTTCCCCTAATCATTGTTTTGTAGAGGGTTTATCTGAAGCTGAAACTCCAAAAAATCAGCACGCTCTGCTCTCGGGATACATCTTGTGCTATTTGGCCATTTTAACTGGGCACAGGTCTGTTGTCTTTACAAACATGACCAAGGAAAGCGTGACCGACTGTGAAAGTTGGGATGAGGGGAAAGATGGAAAAATGTTTCAAATTCTGGTCAGTCTTTTAAAAGATTATACTGTTGTTATGCTCTATTTTTAACATTTGTGGATTCAATATCAGCATTTGTGCGAGCCACAGCTTTTCTAGAGCTAGGTTGTGGATGGTGAAACTGTTGGGGAAGCTCATATTTACGTACTACACACACTAACCACAACACGAGGGAAACAGTCGAATGCCTAACTTCATAATAAGTATTTTTGTGCCAAATCTAGTCCACTGACCCACACCAACACATTTTATGCTTTTTATTTTCCAAGGTGGATGACCACAAGACTACAAAATCATTTGGCCAAGCGTCAGTGTGTGTCAATAAGGAGGAGTATGGGTGGTTTAAACATCTGAGCGATGGAAGGTGCTGTGTTGGAGGTCAAGGCAGCAGTTATGTTTTTCACACTACGCTTGGCAACCAGATACAGAAGCCCTCCATCTACATTGACTTGGCATGGAAGGATTCGGGTGGAAAAGACACCATCACCTTCAATAAGATCCGGAGCAGTGTTTCTACTCAGGTAGTAAACCACTCAACAGATGTCATTATGGAATATGTATCTTAGGCCATTCAATAGATTTAATTGTGGAATATGGAACTTGCATTTGGAATTTGGAGTAAGCCAATCAGTAGTTATGCCTAGATTGGGCCAGAGTTGTCCACGTACACATCCTCCAGCTCCTCCAGAAGGACTCCAAGTGGTCCCCAGGGCTGCTGAGCATAGCTCCTAGGATCATCTGTGCACTCAAACCCCTCCACCTCTTTAAGATGGCGGGGTTAGGGTTACGTTAATTATATAAATGAATTAATCCTGCTTTTAATTGTGTTTTTAGGCCAATGAACACCTCTCCGAAAAAAAGAGAACACAGGTGGCAAAAGCAATGTGCCACGATCCGGTAACAGCAGAATGTTTCTATGTGGCTCTACCTGACAAAAAGAAAGCCTTTCAAACTAGGAAACTCAGAATGAAGGCTCTGAAAATGACTGTCCAATGCCAAAAGGATGTTGTTGAAGAGGCCTCCCTCAGTGGCTCTGAAAACTCAACATCAGATGATGAGCAACCAGTTTATGATGATAGTCCAGATACAACCACAGAGTCATCTTCAGAAGAGACCAATTCATCAAGAAAACGACAATCAAATGTCAAGAACAACAAAGTGGAAGCAAAAAGAAAAAAAGGCAATGCTGAGGTTTCCTCGTCAGAAGAAGAGCTCTCCTTGTCAGAAGAAGATCTGTCTTTGTCAGAAGAAGACCTCTCAATGCAAAATCAGAGGAAAAAGAGGAAGTTACAGTTCTCTCCAAAATCTTCTAAAATGTTTACACTATCCGAGTGCTCGGTGATATTGGATAAATTGAGTAAGCCAATTGCAAATTTTTATTTAAATCAAATCAATGAAGTACATCCCATGCTCAAAAAGGCAAAAAGTCGTATGAATCAAAAGAGAAGAGCTGAAGAGAAGCTGGTGAAAAGAGATGGAGAGGAGCCAGAGAAAAGGGGTGGAGATGAGCCAGAGAAAAGAGGTGGAGAGGAGCCAGAGAAAGAGGTGAAGAGGAGCCAGAGAAAGAGGTGGAGAGGAGCCAGAGAAAGAGGTGGAGAGGAGCCAGAGAAAAGAGGTGGAGAGGAGCCAGAGAAAAGAGGTGGAGAGGAGCCAGAGAAAAGAGGTGGAGAGGTAAAAAATGAAGACCACAATTATTGTGCAGCATTCTAAAGTCAACCAGTACACCTGATGGAAACACTCAGGGATTTGGCAGGCAGCAAAATCCTCAACCCCAGTGGGAGCCACACCTTCTGAAAGGAATTCAGGGTACTTGTTTATTTTAGCTAATCGTTTTATTTTATGCCCATTATGTTTCTCAGTGGCAACAGGTATTTGAAATGTTAGAACAAGAGTTAATTATTATACAATAAGGTTTGAGCCTGGAAAAAAGTGTATTTCAAGTAACAAAAAAACACATTTATTTTACTTTATTTATTTGGAATGTTATTTATTTTCAGTTTGCTTTTTATTGCAGAATACACAAGGGAGGAGCAAAAGTGCTGTTTTCTCAGATAGAGTAATTTAAGTTTTGTAATTGTTATAGAAATGCATATTTGTTATTCCACTGGTTCAAAAAAAATGTCATGTGACGTGTTCTGTGAAAGGATTTGTTTTAAAATAAAAACATGTTCCAAAATCCTGCTGTGTGAATCTAGACATCTTATTCCGATCACTGTTGGGAGGTCAAAATGTGTAAGTGGAGAAGATGGGCTCGGACTGAGGCTCTGAGGAGAAGGGCGTCAGCCACATAGTTGCTAAATTTTTGTGAAATATGTGAGAAATTTTTAACATGGAAATGGGAATATGACATTCAATACATTTAATTTTGGAATGTGGATCTTAGAATTGGAATTTGTAAGAAGGTTCAGCACTTGCCACTACAGCACCTGTCACTACATGCACCTGTCACTATATGCACCTGTCACTACAGCACCTGCCACTACAGCACCTGTCACTACAGCACCTGCCACTACAGCACCTGTCACTACAGCACCTGCCACTACAGCACCTGCCACCACAAGCATCTGTCACTACATGCACCTGTCACTATATGCACCTGTCACTACAGCACCTGCCACAACACACACCTGGCACTACATGCACCTGCCAGTACAGCACCTGTCACTACATCACCTGTCACTACACGCACCTATCATTATATGTACCTGTCACTACAAACATCTGTCACTACATGTACCTGTCACGACATTCACCTGCCACTACAGCACCTGCCAATTCTTACTTCCTATCTTACTTACACGCACCTGTCACTACAAACCCCTGCCACTACACGCACCTGTCACTACATGCACCTGCCACTACAGCACCTACCACTACACGCACCTTCCATTACACACACCTACTACTACCTGCACCTGCCATTACACACACCTACCACTACATGCACCTGCCACTACAGCACCTGTCACTACATGCACCTGCCACTAGTAACCCATTTGCAGAAATTGCTGGCCCAGTCCAATTATGTATTTACCTGATGCCATGTTTCAATCTAGAGGATAACTCTTGTATGTAGATAGAAACTTGAACTTCCTGTGTTAACAGGAAGTAGGAAGTTAATGATGAACCGCATGGTGAGTTGAAAATCGTTCTCTAGCTGATTTACATTTTTACATATAAATACATTGTCATGAAAGGTTGCTTTTGCCTTACTGTAGCTTCTTACCTTCAACTGTTGCAGTTATTTGTCATTTTTTGTGATTTTGAGCTTTGAACAAAACATTCGTTTTATTTGCGTTAGCGTGTGAAGTAAAACATTATGTATTAGATGTAAATGTGAACCTAAACTTCCAAAACTGAATTTCTTTCATTTTATGTGCAATCGTAAAAAAGTTAAAATATAGAAAATAATTATAAATTATTAGAAAATCCTTAAAAATAACGATCTAACTGTGTTTTTGTGAAATGTGCATTTGGTGTGAACACAGCATTAGTGCTGTCAGTCTGTGCTTGTGCTGTAGAAGACCATTAATTGTGGTTGACTTTTCATTACAGCTTGTATGCTATTTGTTTATAAAGTGACAGTTTTAATAACATTTTCTTTTTTCCCTCCACAGGTGTTGATTTATTTACGCTTTATAAAAATGGTAAGTAGATAAAGACTTTTTTTTCAAAATGCAGAACCCTAATTTGGTGTCATTTTTGTTTGTTCACAGACAGACAAATTGTGTGGACTGTGTTTTGGAAATTATTCAACTTGAAGCAACACCTCATGGTGTCCCACAAAATTCCCAATCAAGAAGAGTTTAAGCTCCTCTTAAATTATGGGTCTGCACGGTGAGTATATAATTGTGTGTATGTAAATATGGTTGTAATGGATTGCAATATTCCGTTGTGTGTTCATGTTACCTACAACAGAACCACAGAACGTTTGGACTGTAAATTATGTGCGAAAAAAGCAATTGGGCGCCTTGATAAGCACCTCCAAGAGTCCCATTACATGTCTTCAGTGAAGGTACTCATGTTTAACTGTTCAATAGTTTCTTTTTTATTTTACTGTAATTTGTCTGGTTTACCACCATTCGATACAATATACTTATGTTAACAGGAGCGAGAAACAATCCTCAAGGAAGCCAAGAGGACAGCAATAGTAAACAAAATAGCCAAATTGCGAGCATCCAATCCTGATAAGCCGCTTGTTTCATCAATGGATTTAGGCATTATGGATCCAGGCCTAGAACGTGAAAACTCTGGTGAGTGTTCATACATCTGTTATTGCATAGACTGAAATGTGGAATCATTAAATACTTTGAAACATTATTTTATGACAGACATCAATGAGGAACAGTTAGAGTATTTTGTGAGTCCTGACCAGTCCCAGGGCCTGGAACAAGAAAACTCTGGTGAGTGTTCATACATCTGTTATTGCATAGACTGAAATGTGGAATCATTAAATACTTTGAAACATTATTTTATGACAGACATCAATGAGGAACAGTTAGAGTATTTTGTGAGTCCTGACCAGTCCCAGGGCCTGGAACAAGAAAACTCTGGTGAGTGTTCATACATCTGTTATTGCATAGACTGAAATGTGGAATCATTAAATACTTTGAAACATTATTTTCTTGCAGACGACAATGAGGAACAGTCAGAGTATTTTGTGAGTCCTGACCAATCCCAGGGCCTGGAACAAGAAAACTCTGGTGAGTGTTCATACATCTGTTATTGCATAGATTGAAATGTGGAATCATTAAATACTTTGAAACATTATTTTCTTGCAGACGACAATGAGGAACAGTCAGAGTATTTTGTGAGTCCTGTCCAGTCCCAGGGCCTGGAAGATGAAAACCCTGGTGAGTGTTCATGGCTCTGTTATTGCATAGACCAGAATGCGGAATCACTGAGTAATTTAAATTTTTATTTTTTTCTTATAGACAAGAATTTCTCTGAGGGTCAGGATCAGTCAGAGGCATTAGCAGTGAAATGGACAGTTGGCAGTGACTTGGACAATGAAAACACACTCAGTTACCCACTGCCTTCAACCTCTGTTTCGGCCTCATTCAACTCTTCCTCCACTAGTGCGCGTTCTTCCTTCAGAAGTCAGGGATGCAATAATGAAAGTGATCCACGCTCATACAGCTCCCGCATTGCGAAGCTTGAATCCCGCTTTAAAAATATCGAATCCACATTAAATTTAATGACACGGAAGGTGGATTGCATCTTGACGCCCAATAAAGCTCCTCTATCCGCTGAAAAAGGGGAACATGTGGGAAAGGGTGTCAAGAAGAAATGTTTATTTGGTAAGTTTTTATTTGTACTCAACTAAAAGGTGGGGAGAGGCGTGAAAGAGGTTAAATTTATTTGTCCATCCATCCGTTTTGGCCGCTTTACACCATCTCACCGCCTCTCCCCATGGGCAACTCCAGAGACATGGAGAGTCCCTCCCCTCTTGAGGATATCTAAGCCATGCCTCTTAATGTAATCCATGCCTTTTTGTGTAAACCACACCTCTTTTATGTGAAATGTGGAATATGCCACTGAGTAGAGTTCATTTTGGAATGTAGATGTTGGAATAAGGAATTTGGAATGTGATAATTATAAGGTCAAAAAGTTTAATTTGAGATGTTAAATGGGATGTAACAGAAATGTTTTCTTTTTCGTTTCAGAAAAAATTGTTGAAGATTATAAGAATTTTCGAATTGGCTCACGGGATGGATACAAAGACATTGAAAATGCACGGCAGAGTGCAAGTCATGCTCATCGCTTTTGCCTCTACATGTCAGCGGACCTACCGTATAGTTCCATCTGCAATGACCTAAGGTTTCTCAACAGAATGGACAGACTGCGCACGTGAGCAATTTTCTATTATATTATTCTATAATTAAGTTCTATGTGTTGAAATTTGAAAATTGAATGTATGTATGCCTTTTTTCACAGTTGGCCATCCTACCTTGCTAAGAAGGGCTATGCTGCTACCACAATGAAAAACATGATGACCAATGTGGTGATGTTCTTAAAACATGTACAATCATCATTCATGCCTGTTTGCAAACTCAAGCAGAAAGAACTGACTACCATTCAATATGAAATGAAGAGGATACAGTCTGATGTCCAAAGACAAGTGGTTGTTCACCGGCAGAAAGTGCTCCATAAAAGACCGGTAGATGACAGTGTACTTTCAAAAACAGATTATGTATATGTAATTCAATGGAAATGTAATTCAGAGCCTGATTAAGTTATTGGATGCTATTTTCACAGATAACCAGCTTGATGCAAACCAGTCGAGTAAATTTATGACCAGTGCCAGGTTGAAAATTGCTGAACTCATTCGTAAGTAGACCTTATTTTTGTGTTTCTTTGTTTATCATTCTAACACTGTGTTTTTCCCTAATCATTGTGTTTTGTAGAGGGTTTATCTGAAGCTGAAACTCCAAAAATCAGCACGCTCTGCTCTCGGGATACATCTTGTGCTATTTGGCCATTTTAACTGGGCACAGGTCTGTTGTGTTTACAAACATGACCAAGGACAAGCGTGATCGACTGTGAAAGTTGGGATGAGGGAAAGATGGAAATATGTTTCAAATTCTGGTCAGTCTTTTAACAGATTATACTGTTGTTATGCTCTATTTTTAACATTTGTGGATTCAATATCAGCATTTGTGCGAGCCACAGCTTTTCTAGAGCTAGGTTATGGATGGTCAAACTGTTGGGGAAGCTCATATTTACGTACTACACACATACTAACCACAACACGAGGAAACAGTCGAATGCCTAACTTCATAATAAGTATTTTTGTGCCAAATCTAGTCCACTAACCCACACCAACACATTTTATGCTTTTTATTTTCCAAGGTGGATGACCACAAGACTACAAAATCATTTGGCCAAGCATCAGTGTGCGTCAATAAGGAGGAGTATGGGTGGCTTAAACATCTGAGCGAAGGAAGGTGCTGTGTTGTAGGTCAAGGCAGCAGTTATGTTTTCCACACAGCTTGGCAACCAGATACAGAAGCCCTCCAACTACACTGACTTGGCATGGAAGGATTCGGGTGGAAAAGACACCATCACCTTCAATAAGATCCGGAGCAGTGTGTCTACTCAGGTAGTAAACCACTCAACAGATGTCATTTTGGAATATGTAGCTTAGGCCATTCAATAGATTTAATTGTGGAATATGGAACTTGCATTTGGAATTTGGATTAAGCCAATCAGTAGTTGTAATTTTGGAATATGTGGACTTTGGCCTAGATTGGGCCAGAGTTGTCCACGTACACATCCTCCAGCTCCTCCAGAAGGACCCCAAGTGGTCCCCAGGGCTGCTGAGCGTAGCTCCTAGGATCATCTGTGCACTCAAACCCCTCCACCTCTTTAAGATGGCGGGGTTAGGGTTACGTTAATTATATAAATGAATTAATCCTGCTTTTAATTGTGTTTTTAGGCGAGCGAACACCTCTCCGAAAAACAGAAAACAGGTGGCAAAAGCAATGTGCCACGATCCGGTAACAGCAGAACGTTTCTATGTGGCTCTACCTGACAAAAAGAAAGCCTTTCAAACTAGGAAACTCAGAATGAAGGCTCTGAAAATGACTGTCCAATGCCAAAAGGATGTTGTTGAAGAGGCCACCCTCAGTGGCTCTGAAAACTCAACATCAGATGATGAGCAACCAGTTTATGATGACAGTCCAGATACAACCACAGAGTCATCTTCAGAAGGGACCAATTTATCAAGAAAAAGACAATCAAGTGTCAAGAACAACAAAATGGAAGCAAAAAGAAAAAAAGGCAAGGCTGAGGTTTCCTCGTCAGAAGAAGAGCTCTCCTTGTCAGAAGAAGATCTGTCTTTGTCAGAAGAAGACCTCTCAACGCAAAATCTGAGTACAAAGAGGAAGTTAGAGTTCTCTCCAAAATCTTCTGAAATGTTTACACTATCTGAGGTCTCAGTGGTTTTGGATGAAATGAATAAGCCAAGTGCAAATTTGTATTTAGGTCAAATGAATGAAGTACATCCCATGCTCAAAAGGCAAAAAGTTGTACAAATCAAAAGAGAAGAGCTGAAGAGAAGCTGGCGAAAAGAGATGGAGAGGAGCCAGAGAAAAGAGGTAGAGATGAGCCAGAGAAGAGGGTTGGAGATGAGCCAGAAAAAAGAGGTGGAGAGGAGCCAGAGAAAAGAGGTGGAGATGAGCCAGAAAAAAGAGGTGGAGAGGAGCCAGAGAAAAGAGGTGGAGAGGAACCAGAGAAAAGAGGCAGAGATGAGCCAGACAAAAGAGGTGGAGAGGAGCCAGACAAAAGAGGTGGAGAGGAACCAGAGAAAAGAGGTGGAGAGGAGCCAGAGAAAAGAGGTGGAGAGGAGACAGAAAAAAGAGGTGGAGAGGAACCAGAGAAAAGAGGTGGAGAGGAGCCAGAGAAAACAGGTGGAGAGGAGCCAGACAAAAGAGGTGGAGAGGAGCCAGACAAAAGAGGTGGAGAGGAACCAGAGAAAAGAGTTAGGCATTTGGCAGGCAGCAAAATCCTCAACCCCAGTGGGAGCCACACCTTCTGAAAGGAATTCAGGGTACTTGTTTATTTTAGCTAATCGTTTTATTTTATGCCCATTATGTTTCTCAGTGGCAACAGGTATTCAAAATGTTGGAACAAGAGTTAATTATTATGCAATAAGGTGTGAGCCTGGAAAAAAGTGTATTTCAAGTAAAAAAAAAAAACACATTTATTTTACTTTATTTATTTGGAATGTTATTTATTTTCAGTTTGCTTTTTATTGCAGAATACACAAGGAAGGAGCAAAAAATGCTGTTTTCTCAGATAGAGTAATTTAAGTTTTGTAATTGTTATAGAAATGCATATTTGTTATTCCCCTGGTTCAATAAAAATGTCATGTGATGTGTTCTATGAAAGGATTTGTTTTAAAATAAAAACATTTTCCAAAATCCTGCTGTGTGAATCTAGACATCTTATTCCGATCACTGTTGGGAGGTCAAAATGTGTAAGTGGAGAAGATGGGCTCGGACTGAGGCTCTGAGGAGAAGGGCGTCAGCCACATAGTTGCTAAATTTTTGTGAAATATGTGAGAATTTTTTAATACGGAAATGGGAATATGACATTCAATAAATTACATTTTGGAATATGAGTCTTAGATTTGGAATTTGTAATAAGCCACTCAATAAATGTATTTTTGGAATATGTGGCATATGCCGTTCAGGTTTAGCACCTGTCACTACATGCACCTGCCACTACATTCACCTGCCCCTACATGCATCTGCCACTACACGCACCTGTCACTATACGCACCTGTTACTACGCGCACCTGCCACTACACACCTGTCACTACATGCACCTGCCACTACATTCACCTTGCACTACATGCACCTACCACTACAGCACCTGTCACCACAGCACCTGCCACTACACACACCTACCACTACAAACACCTGCCACTACATGCACCTGCCGTTACACGCACCTGTCACTACAAGCTCCTGTCACTACAAGCACCTGCCACTGCAGCACCTGCCACTACATGCACCTACCACTACAGCACCTGTCACTACAGCACCTGCCACTACACACACCTACCACTACAAACACCTGCCACTACATGCACCTGCCGTTACACGCACCTGTCACTACAAGCACCTGTCACTACAAGCACCTGCCACTACAGCACCTGCCACTACAGCACCTGTCACTACATGCACCTGTCACTATACACACCTGTCACTACAAGCATCTGTCACTACACACACATGTCACTACAGCACCTGTCACTACATGCACCTGTCACTATACACACCTGTCACTACAAGCATCTGTCACTACACACACATGTCACTACATTCACCTGCCACTACATGCACCTGCCACTACACGCACCTGTCACTACGCACCTGCCACTACATGCACCTGCCATTACACACACCTACCACTACATGCACCTGCCACTACAGCACCTGCCACTAAATGCACCTGCCACTAAACGCACCTACCACTACATGCACCTGCCACTACAGCACCTGTCACTACATGCACCTGCCACTAGTAACCCATTTGCAGAAATTGCTGGCCCAGTCCAATTATGTATTTACCTGATGCCATGTTTCAATCTAGAGGATAACTCTTGTATGTAGATAGAAACTTGAACTTCCTGTGTTAACAGGAAGTAGGAAGTTGACGGTGGACCGCATGGTGAGTTGAAAATCATTCTCTGTCTGATTTACATTTTTACAGATAAATACATTGTCATGAAAGGTTGATTTTGCCTTACTGTAGCTTCTTACCTTCAACTGTTGCAGTTATTTGTCATTTTTTGTGATTTTGAGCTTTGAACAAAACATTTGTTTTATTTGCGTTAGCGTGTGAAGTAAAACATTATGTATTAGATGTAAATGTGAACCTAAACTTCCAAAACTGAATTTCTTTCATTTTATGTGCAATCGTAAAAAAGTTAAAATATAGAAAATAATTATAAATTATTAGGAAATCCTTAAAATAACGATCTAACTGTGTTTTTGTGAAATGTGCATTTGGTGTGAACACAGCATTAGTGCTGTCACTCTGTGTTTGTACTGTAGAAGACCATTAATTGTGGTTGACTTTTCATTACAGCTTGTATGCTATTTGCTTATAAAGTTACACTTTTAATAACATTTTCTTTTTTCCCTCCACAGGTGTTGATTTATTTACGCTTGATAAAAATGGTAAGTAGATAAAGACTTTTTTTTCAAAATGCAGAACCCTAATTTGGTGTCATTTTTCTTTGTTCACAGACAGACAAATTGTGTGGACTGTGTTTTGGAAATTATTCCAACTTGAAGCAACACCTCACGGTGTCCCACAAAATTCCCAATCAAGAAGAGTTTAAGCTCCTCTTAAATTATGGGTCTGCACGGTGAGTATATAATTGTGTGTATGTAAATATGGTTGTAATGGATTGCAATATTCCGTTGTGTGTTCATGTTACCTACAACAGAACCACAGAATGTTTGGACTGTAAATTATGTGCGAAAAAAGCACTTGTGCGCCTTGATAAGCACCTCCAAGAGTCCCATTACATGTCTTCAGTGAAGGTACTCATGTTTAACTGTTCAATAGTTTCTTTTTTATTTTACTGTAATTTGTCTGGTTTACCACCATTCGATACAATATACTTATGTGAACAGGAACGAGAATCAATCCTCAGGGAAGCCAAGAGGACAGCAATAGTAAACAAAATAGCCAAATTGCGAGCATCCAATCCTGATAAGCCGCTTGTTTCATCAATGGATTTAGGCATTATGGATCCAGGCCTAGAACATGAAAACTCTGGTGAGTGTTCATACCTGTTATTGCATAGACTGAAATGTGGAATCATTAAATACTTTGAAACATTATTTTCTTACAGACAACAATGAGGAACAGTTAAAGTATTTTGTGAGTCCTGACCAGTCCCAGGGCCTGAAACAAGAAAACTCTGGTGAGTGTTCATACATCTGTTATTGCACACACCAGAATGCGGAATCACTGAGTAATTTAAATTAGTTTTTTCTTACAGACAAGAATTTCTCTGAGGGTCAGGATCAGTCAGAGGCATTAGCAGTGAAATGGACAGTTGGCAGTGACTTGGACAATGAAAACACACTCAGTCAACCACTGCATTCAACCCCTGTTTCAGCCTCATTCAACTCTTCCTCCACTAGTGCGCGTCCTTCATTCAGAAGTCAGGGATGCAATAATGAAAGTGATACATGCTCATGCAGCTCCCACATTGCAAAGCTTCAATCCCACTTTAAAAATATGGAATCCACTTTAAATTTAATGACACAGAAGATGGATTGCATCTTGACAACCAATAAAGCTCCTCTATCCGCTCACAAAGGGGAAAATGCGGGAAACGGTGTCAAGAAGAAATGTTTATTTGGTAAGGTTTTATTTGTACTCAACTATAAGGTGGGGAGAGGTGTGAAAAAGGTTAAATTTATTTCGCCATCCATCCGTTTTGGCCGCTTTACACCATCTCACCGCCTCTCCCCATGGGCAACTCCAGAGACATGGAGAGTCCCTCCCCTCTTGAGGATATCTAAGCCATGCCTCTTAATGTAATCCATGCCTTTTTGTGTAAACCACGCCTCTTTTATGTGAAATGTAAAATATGACACTGAGTAGAGTTCATTTTGGAATATGGATGTTGGAATAAGGCATTTGTAATGTGATAATTATAAGGTCAAAAAGTTTAATTTGAGATGTTAAATGGGATGTAACAGAAATGTTTTCTTTTTCGTTTCAGAAAAAATTGTTGAAGATTATCAGAATTTTCAACTTGGCTCACGGGATGGATACAAAGACATTGAAAATGCACAGGAGAGTGCAAGTCATGCTCATCGCTTTTGCCTCTACATGTCAGCGGACCTACCGTATAGTTCCATCTGCAATGACCTAAGGTTTCTCAACAAAATGGACAGACTGCGCACGTGAGCAACTTTCTATTATATTATTCTATTATTAAGTTCTAGGTGTTGAAATTTGAAAACTGAATGTATGTATGCCTTTTTTCACAGTTGGCCAACCTACCTTGCTAAGAAGGGCTATGCAGCTACCACAATAAAAAACATGATGAACAATGTGGTGATCTTCTTAAAACATGTACAATCATCATTCATGCCTGTTTGCAAACTCAAGCAGAAAGAACTGACTACCATTCAATATGAAATGAAGAGGATACAGTCTGATGTCCAAAGACAAGTGGTTGTTCACCGGCAGAAAGTGCTCTGCAAAAAGACCGGTAGATGACAGTGTACTTTCAAAAACAGATTATGTATATGTAATTCAATGGAAATGTAATTCAGAGCCTGATTAAGTTATTGGATGCTATTTTCACAGATAACCAGCTTGATGCAAAGCAGTCGAGTAAATTTATGACCAGTGCCAGGATGAAAATTGCTGAACTCATTCGTAAGTAGACCTTATTTTTGTGTTTCTTTGTTTATCATTCTAACACTGTGTTTTTCCCCTAATCATTGTTTTGTAGAGGGTTTATCTGAAGCTGAAACTCCAAAAAATCAGCACGCTCTGCTCTCGGGATACATCTTGTGCTATTTGGCCATTTTAACTGGGCACAGGTCTGTTGTCTTTACAAACATGACCAAGGACAGCGTGACCAACTGTGAAAGTTGGGATGATAGGAAAGATGGAAAGATGTTTCAAATTCTGGTCAGTCTTTTAAAAGATTATACTGTTGTTATGCTCTATTTTTAACATTTGTGGATTCAATATCAGCATTTGTGCGAGCCACAGCTTTTCTAGAGCTAGGTTATGGATGGTCAAACTGTTGGGGAAGCTCATATTTACGTACTACACACATAATAACCACAACACGAGGGACACAGTCGAATGCCTAACTTCATAATAAGTATTTTTGTGCCAAATCTAGTCCACTGACCCACACCAACACATTTTATGCTTTTTATTTTCCAAGGTGGATGACCACAAGACTACAAAATCATTTGGCCAAGCGTCAGTGTGTGTCAATAAGGAGGAGTATGGGTGGCTTAAACATCTGAGTGATGGAAGGTGCTGTGTTGGAGGTCAAGGCAGCAGTTATGTTTTCCACACAACGCTTGGCAACCGGATAGAGAAGCCCTCCATCTACATTGACTTGGCATGGAAGGATTCGGGTGGAAAAGACACCATCACCTTCAATAAGATCCGGAGCAGTGTGTCTACTCAGGTAGTAAACCACTCAACAGATGTCATTTTGGAATATGTGGCATATGCCGTTCAGTAGTTTTAATTGTGGAATATGGAACTTGCAATTGGAATTTGGAGTAAGCCACTCAATAGTTGTAATTTTGGAATATGTGGACTTTGGCCCAGATTGGGCCAGAGTTGTCCACGTACACATCCTCTAGCTCCTCCAGAAGGACCCCAAGTGGTCCCCAGGGCTGCTAAGCGTAGCTCCTAGGATCATCTGTGCACTCAAACCCCTCCACCTCTTTAAGATGGCGGGGTTAGGGTTACGTTAATTATATAAATGAATTAATCCTGCTTTTAATTGTGTTTTTAGGCCAACGAACACCTCTCCGAAAAACAGAGAACACAGGTGGCAAGCGCCAATGTGCCACGATCCGGTAACAGCAGAACGTTTCTATGTGGCTCTACCTGACAAAAGAAAGCCTTTCAAACTAGGAAACTCAGAATGAAGGCTCTGAAACTGAGTGTCCAATGCCAATAGGATGTTGTTGAAGAGGCCACCCTCAGTGGCTCTGAAAACTCAACATCAGATGATGAGCAACCAGTTTATGATGACAGTCCAGATACAACCAAAGAGTCATCTTCAGAAGAGACCAATTCATCAAGAAAAAGACAATCAAGTGTCAAGAACAACAAAGTGGAAGCAAAAAGAAAAAAAGGCAAGGCTGAGGTTTCCTCGTCAGTAGAAGAGCTCTCCTTGTCAGAAGAAGATCTGTCTTTGTCAGAAGAAGAGCTCTCAACGCATAAAATCTGAGTAAAACATGGAAGTTACAGTTCTCTCCAAAATCTTCTAAAATGTTTACACTATCTGAGGTCTCAGTGGTTTTGGATGAAACGAATAAGCCAATTGCAAATTTTTATTTAAATCAAATGAATGAAGTACATCCTATGCTCAAAAGGCAAAAAGTTGTACAAATCAAAAGAGAAGAGTTGAAGAGAAGCTGGAGAAAAGAGATGAAGATGAGCCAGAGAAAAGAGGTAGAGATGAGCCAGAGAAGAGGGTTGGAGATGAGCCAGAGAAAATAGGCAGAGAGGAGCCAGAGAAAAGGGGTGGAGATGAGCCAGAGAAGAGGGTTGGAGAGGAGCCAGAGAAAGAGGTGAAGAGGAGCCAGAGAAAAGAGATGGAGAGGAGCCAGAGAAAGAGGTGAAGAGGAGCTAGAGAAAAGCGGCGACAGTAGCTCAGTTGGTAGAGCGTTTGTCCACTGATCTGAAGGTTGGCAGTTTGAATCCCGCTCTCGACATAAACATCATTGGTGAGTGGTCAGATCCACTGACCCACAGGTTGGTGGTGTGATTCCAGCTTCCACAGATAAATGCTGTCGTTGTGTCCTTAGGCAAGACACTTAACCCCCCTCGCCCCCAGTGTCTGCGTACACTGGTGTATGAATGTGTGTGTGAATGGGTGAGTGGTTCCTTGTTGTAAAGTGCTTTGAGTGCTTTGAAAGGTAGAAAAGCGCCATAAAAAAATTTGACCAAAAGTGGCTGAGATGAGCCAGAGAAAAGAGGTGATAGATGAAGACCAAAGTTATTGTGCAGCATACACCTGATGGAAACACTCAGGGATTTGGCAGGCGGCAAAATCCTCAACCCCAGTGGGAGCCACACCTTCTGAAAGGAATTCAGGGTACTTGTTTATTTTAGCTAATCGTTTTATTTTATGCCCATTATGTTTCTCAGTGGCAACAGGTATTCAAAATGTTGGAACAAGAGTTAATTATTATGCAATAAGGTTTGAGCCTGGAAAAAAGTGTATTTCAAGTAAAAAATAAAGTAAAATAACTGTTTTTATTAAACAGTTATTTTACTTTATTTATTTGGAATGTTATTTATTTTCAGTTTGCTTTTTATTGCAGAATACACAAGGGAGGAGCAAAAAGTGCTGTTTTCTCGGATAGAGTCATTTTAAGTTTTGTAATTGTTATAGAAATGCATATTTGTTATTCCCCTGGTTCAAGAAAAATGTCATGTGACGTGTTCTGTGAAAGGATTTGTTTTAAAATAAAAACATGTTCCAAAATCCTGCTGTGTGAATGTAGACATCTTATTCCGATCACTGTTGGTAGGTCAAAATGTGTAAGTGGAGAAGATGGGCTCGGACTGAGGCTCTGAGGAGAAGGGCGTCAGCCACATAGTTGCTAAATTTTTGTGAAATATGTGAGAATTTTTTAATATGGAAATGGGAATATGACATTAAATAAATTACATTTTGGAATATGAATTTTCGATTTGGAATTTGTAATAAACCACTCAATACATGTATTTTTGGAATATGTGGCATATGCCGTTCAGGTTTAGCACCTGTCACTACATGCACCTGTCATTACACACACCTGTCACTACATGCACCTGTGAATAATTCACCTGCCACTACACACACCTGTCACTACACGCAACTGCCACTACACGCACCTGTCACTCCACACACCTGTCACTACACGCACCTGTCACTACACGCACCTGCCACTACACGCACCTGCCACTACATGCACCTGTCACTACATGCACCTGCCACTAAACGCACCTACCACTACACACACCTGTCACTACACGCACCTGCCACTACACACACCTGCCACTACACGCACCTGTCACTACATGCACCTGCCACTAAACGCACCTACCACTACATGCACCTGCCAGTACAGCACCTGTCACTACATGCACCTGCCACTAGTAACCCATTTGCAGAAATTGCTGGCCCAGTCCAATTATGTATTTACCTGATGCCATGTTTCAATCTAGAGGATAACTCTTGTATGTAGATAGAAACTTGAACTTCCTGTGTTAACAGGAAGTAGGAAGTTAATGATAGACCGCATGGTGAGTTGAAAATCGTTCTCTAGCTGATTTACATTTTTACATATAAATACATTGTCATGAAAGGTTGCTTTTGCCTTACTGTAGCTTCTTACCTTCAACTGTTGCAGTTATTTGTCATTTTGTGATTTTGAGCTTTGAACAAAACATTTGTTTTATTTGCGTTAGCGTGTGAAGTAAAACATTATGTATTAGATGTAAATGTGAACCTAAACTTCCAAAACTGAATTTCTTTCATTTTATGTGCAATCGTAAAAAAGTTAAAATATAGAAAATAATTATAAATTATTAGAAAATCCTTAAAAATAACGATCTAACTGTGTTTTTGTGAAATGTGCATTTCGTGTGAACACAGCATTAGTGCTGTCACTCTGTGCTTGTACTGTAGAAGACCATTAATTGTGGTTGACTTTTCATTACAGCTTGTATGCTATTTGTTTATAAAGTTACAGTTTTAATAACATTTTCTTTTTTCCCTCCACAGGTGTTGATTTATTTACACTTTATAAAAATGGTAAGTAGATAAAGACTTTTTTTCAAAATGCAGAACCCTAATTTGGTGTCATTTTTGTTTGTTCTGAACAGACAAATTGTGTGGACTGTGTTTTGAAAATTATTCAATCTTGAAGCAACACCTCATGGTGGCCCACAAAATTCCCAATCAAGAAGAGTTTAAGCTCCTCTTAAATTATGGGTCTGCACGGTGAGTATATAATTGTGTGTATGTAAATATGGTTGTAATGGATTGCAATATTCCGTTGTGTGTTCATGTTACCTACAACAGAACCACAGAACGTTTGGACTGTAAATTATGTGCGAAAAAGGCACTTGGGCGCCTTGATAAGCATCTCCAAGCGTATCATTCCATGTCTTCAGTGAAGGTACTCATGTTTAACTGTTCAATAGTTTCTTTCTTATTTTACTGTAATTTGTCTGGTTTACCACCATTCGATACAATATACTTATGTGAACAGGAACGAGAATCAATCCTCAGGGAAGCCAAGAGGACAGCAATAGCAAACAAAATAGCCAAATTGCGAGCATCCAATCCTGATAAGCCGCTTGTTTCATCAGTGGATTTAGGCATTATGGATCCAGGCCTAGAACGTGAAAACTCTGGTGACTGTTCATACATCTGTTATTGCATAGACTGAAATGTGGAATCATTAAATACTTTGAAACATTATTTTCTTACAGACAACAATGAGGAACAGTTAGAGGAATGTTTTGTGAGTCCTGACCAGTCCCAGGGCCTGGAAGATGAAAACTCTGGTGAGTGTTCTGTTCTTGCATAGACCAGAATGCGGAATCACTGAGTAATTTAATTTTTTTTCTTTTCTTGCAGACAAGAATTTCTCTGAGGGTCAGGATCAGTCAGAGGCATTAGCAGTGAAATGGACAGTTGGCAGTGACTTGGAGAATGAAACCACACTCAGTCATCCACTGCCTTCAACCCCTGTTTCGGCCTCATTCATCTCTTCCTCCACTAGTGCGCGTTCTTCCTTCAGAAGTCAGGGATGCAATAATGAAAGTGATCCACGCTCATGCAGCTCCGCTTTGCAGCTTGAATCCCACTTTAAAAATATGGAATCCACTTTAAATTTAATGACACAGAAGATGGATTGCATCTTGACAACCAATAAAGCTCCTCTATCCGCTCAAAAAGTGGAACATGCGGGAAAGGGTGTCAAGAAGAAATGTTTATTTGGTAAGTTTTTATTTATACTCAACTAAAAGGTGGGGAGAGGCGCGAAAGAGGTTAAATTTATTTGTCCATCCATCCGTTTTGGCCGCTTTACACCATCTCACCGCCTCTCCCCATGGGCAACTCCAGAGACATGGAGAGTCCCTCCCCTCTTGAGGATATCTAAGCCATGCCTCTTAATGTAATCCATGCCTTTTTGTGTAAACCACGCCTCTTTTATGTGAAATGTGGATTATGACACTGAGTAGAGTTCATTTTGGAATATGGATGTTGGAATAAGGCATTTGGAATGTGATAATTATAAGGTCAAAAAGTTTAATTTGAGATGTTAAATGGGATGTAACAGAAATGTTTTCTTTTCGTTTTTGTTTCAGAAAAAATTGTTGAAGATTATCAGAATTTTCGACTTGGCTCACGGGATGGATACAAAGACATTGATAATGCACAGCAGAGTGCAAGTCATGCTCATCGCTTTTGCCTCTACATGTCAGCGGACCTACCGTATAGTTCCATCTGCAATGACCTAAGGTTTCTCAACAGAATGGACAGACTGCGCACGTGAGCAATTTTCTATTATATTATTCTATTATTAAGTTCTATGTGTTGAAATTTGAAAACTGAATGTATGTATGCCTTTTTCGCAGTTGGCCAACCTACCTTGCTAAGAAGGGCTATGCAGCTACCACAATAAAAAACATGATGACCAATGTGGTGATGTTCTTAAAACATGTACAATCATCATTCATGCCTGTTTGCAAACTCAAGCAGAAAGAACTGACTACCATTCAATATGAAATGAAGAGGATACAGTCTGATGTCCAAAGACAAGTGGTTGTTCACCGGCAGAAAGTGCTCCGCAAAAAGACCGGTAGATGACAGTGTACTTTCAAAAACAGATTATGTATATGTAATTCAATGGAAATGTAATTCAGAGCCTGATTAAGTTATTGGATGCTATTTTCACAGATAACCAGCTTGATGTAAACCAGGCGAGTAAATTTATGACCAGTGCCAGGATGAAAATTGCTGAACTCATTCGTAAGTAGACCTTATTTTTGTGTTTCTTTGTTTATCATTCTAACACTGTGTTTTTCCCCTAATCATTGTTTTGTAGAGTGTTTATCTGAAGCTGAAACTCCAAAAAATCAGCACGCTCTGCTCTCGGGATACATCTTGTGCTATTTGGCCATTTTAACTGGGCACAGGTCTGTTGTCTTTACAAACATGACCAAGGACAGCGTGACCAACTGTGAAAGTTGGGATGAGGGGAAAGATGGAAAAATGTTTCAAATTCTGGTCAGTCTTTTAAAAGATTATACTGTTGTTATGCTCTATTTTTAACATTTGTGGATTCAATATCAGCATTTGTGCGAGCCACAGCTTTTCTAGAGCTAGGTTATGGATGGTCAAACTGTTGGGGAAGCTCATATTTACGTACTACACACATACTAACCACAACACGAGGGACACAGTCGAATGCCTAACTTCATAATAAGTATTTTTGTGCCAAATCTAGTCCACTGACCGACACCAACACATTTTATGCTTTTTATTTTCCAAGGTGGATGACCACAAGACTACAAAATCATTTGGCCAAGCATCAGTGTGCGTCAATAAGGAGGAGTATGGGTGGCTTAAACATCTGAAGCGAAGGAAGGTGCTGTGTTGTAGGTCAAGGCAGCAGTTATGTTTTCCACACAGCAGCGTGGCAAGCAGATACAGAAGCCCTCCAACTATATTGACTTGGCATGGAAGGATTCAGGTGGAAAAGACACCATCACCTTCAATAAGATCCGGAGCAGTGTGTCTACTCAGGTAGTAAACCACTCAACAGATGTCATTTTGGAATATGTAGCTTAGGCCATTCAATAGATTTAATTGTGGAATATGGGACTTGCATTTGGAATTTGGAGTAAGCCAATCAGTAGTTGTAATTTTGGAATAAGTGGACTTTGGCCCAGATTGGGCCAGAGTTGTCCACGTACACGCAGCGACAGTGGCTGAGTGGCAACACTCAGGCCTCACAGCAAAAGGTTGCGGGTTCGATCCCGGGTCGCCCGGTGATCCCAGGTCGCCCCTTTCTGTGTGGAGTTTGCATGTTCCTCACTGTGTCTGGATGGGTTTCCTCCGGGTACTCCGGTTTCCCCCATCAACCTAAAACATGCCCGCACCCCTATGAACTAACATCAAGGACCATGTTGTCCACCCTCCTGTGGGCTCACCACCTGCAGAGGGGTTCATAGGGGTGTTCAGGTGCTATGAGGATTGGGCAGTAAACTGCCCCAGCGACCCAGCCGGACTAAGCGGGAGAAGATGGATGGATGTCCACGTACCGTCCTGCAGCTCCTCCAGAAGGACCCCAAGTGGTCCCCAGGGCTGCTGAGCATAGCTCCTAGGATCATCTGTGCACTCAAACCCCTCCACCTCTTTAAGATGGTGGGGTTAGGGTTACGTTAATTATATAAATGAATTAATCCTGCTTTTAATTGTGTTTTTAGGCCAGCGAACACCTCTCCGAAAAACAGAAAACAGGTGGCAAAAGCAATGTGCCACGATCCGGCAACAGCAGAACGTTTCTATGTGGCTCTACCTGACAAAAGAAAGCCTTTCAAACTAGGAAACTCAGAATGAAGGCTCTGAAAATGAGTGTCCAATGCCAAAGGATGTTGTTGAAGAGGCCACCCTCAGTGGCTCTGAAAACTCAACATCAGATGATGAGCAACCAGTTTATGATGATAGTCCAGATACAACCAAAGAGTCATCTTCAGAAGAGACCAATTCATCAAGAAAAAAGACAATCAAGTGTCAAGAACAACAAAGTGGAAGCAAAAAGAAAAAAAGGCAAGGCTGAGGTTTCCTCGTCAGAAGAAGAGCTCTCGTTGTCAGAAGAAGATCTGTCTTTGTCAGAAGAAGACCTCTAAATGCAAAATCTGAGTAAAAGAGGAAGTTAGAGTTCTCTCCAAAATCTTCTGAAATGTTTACACTATCCGAGTGCTCGGTCAAAGAAAAGACGTGGAGAGGAACCAGAGAAAAGAGGTGGAGAGGAGCCAGAGAAAAGAGGTGGAGAGGAGCCAAAGAAAAGAGTTAGGCATTTGGCAGGCAGCAAAATCCTCAACCCCAGTGGGAGCCACACTTTCTGAAAGGAATTCAGGGTACTTGTTTATTTTAGCTAATTGTTTTATTTTACGCCCATTATGTTTCTCAGTGGCAACAGGTATTCAAAATGTTGGAACAAGAGTTAATTATTATGCAATAAGGTTTGAGCCTGGAAAAAAAGTGTATTTCAAGTAAAAAAAAAAAAAAAAAAAAAAATTATGAAACAGTTATTTTACTTTATTTATTTGGAATCTTATTTATTTTAAATGGGGGAGCAAAAAATGATGTTTTCTGAGAGAAATGTATATTTCTTATGCCCCTGGTTCAATAAAAATGTCATGTGACGTGTTCTATGAAAGGATTTGTGATAAAATAAAAAAAATGTAACATGGAAGTTTTAATTGGAATTTCAATAGATGTATTTCTGGAATATGAAAGTTTGAATTGGAATTTAGAATAATCATTCAATAGACGTATTTCTGGGATATGGAAGTTAGAATGTGATAATTGTAGGGTCAAAAAGTGTATTTTAACAGATAAAATGGCATAGAAATCATTAAATCCCATCATAAACCTAATAATCTTCCTCTATCTACCTTAGTCTGCGGAATTTTTAAATATCAAAGTCAATATGGAATTTGTACCATTACCAATGGCACTCATACATGTGATCCACTATAGTGTCTTTATTACTTGACCCAAATTTGATGCCGATAGGACCTTGTTCTCCCCATGAAAATTCAAAAAAGACTGACAAATTGATTTTCCCGCCAAAAAAAAATCCAAATTTACATCTATATTGCATGGCAGCATTGATTCATTCTCTTTTCTGCTCCCATTTTTTTACCCAAAGGAATTAAGACATGACAATCACATATGCGCATCACTGTAGAGTCTTTATTACGTGACCCAAATTTGATGACGATAGGACCTTGTTCTCCCCATGAAAATTCAAAAAAGACTGACAAATTTAGCCAGGCTCCACTTTGGGCCTTCAGTGATCTTCCACATTCTCATTTGTACCATGTAAAATGCTTTTTTGGCTGCCAATCAGTGATAATTGAACCCAGGCCCACCAAATTTGACTCAGTAGATGTCCTGACACCCCTCTACAATAATATTGACATGAAAAGTACCTCAGACCATCGGTAGAGTTAATTGCTTTTCTCAAAATAACCTCCGCAGTATGGCCTTAGATCCATTAGACCCAAGGGTTACAAGCTTGACTTTTGGACCATGCACTTTTTCACAATGTCACACAGAGCTCATTTTCAAATATGTCGTCGGGATTGTTGAGCCGAGTAGAACGATGTCAGTTTGGTGTCAGTCGGCCTCGCGCTTTTCTATAAGCGGAGCCTCGAGCAGCGCCGTTTTCATAAACAAAGCCCGTGAAATCGTCAAACATGAACCAAATGACTTGAAATTCACAACTCTACCACAAAAACAGAATTAGAAACGTTTTCTAAAATATCATGCTTGTAGCACTTGAGGAACTCTACTTAGCTTTCCGAAGGTCATTTTGAAAAATGGTCAATAACATGGTTATCAGCATGGGTCACTTGCTTATCCTTTCAAATTTGGTACATATCAGACCTTTTTCTGTTCATTAAGTTCAGGAAAAGACTGACAAATTGATTTTCCGCCAAAAAAAAATTACAAATTTACATCTATATTGCATGGCAGCATTGATTCATTCTCTTTTCTGCTCCCATTTTTTTACCCAAAGGAATTAAGACATGGCAATCACATATGTCCATCACTGTAGGGTCTTTATTACGTGACCCAAATTTGATGACGATAGGACCTTGTTCTCCCCATGAAAATTCAAAAGACTGACAAATTTAGCCAGGCTCCACTTTGGGCCTTCAGTGATCTTCCACATTCTCATTTGTACCATGTAAAATGCTTTTGGCTGCCAATCAGTGATAATTGAACCCAGGCCCACCAAATTTGACTCAGTAGATGTCCTGACACCCCTCTACAATAATATTGACATGAAAAGTACCTCAGACCATCGGTAGAGTTAATTGCTTTTCTCAAAATAACCTCCATAGTATGGCCTTAGATCCATTAGACCCAAAGGTTGCAAGCATGACTTTTAGACCATGCACTTTTTCACAATGTCGCACAGAGCACATTTTAAAATATGTCTTCAGGATTGTTGAGCCGAGTAGAGCGATGTCATTTTGGTGTCTGTCGGCCTCGCGCTTTTCTATAGGCGGAGCCTCGAGCAGCGTTGTTTTTCATAAACAAAGCCCCGTCAAATCGTCAAACATGAACCAAATGACTTGAAATTCACAACTCTACCACAAAAACAGAATTAGAAACGTTTTCTAAAATATCATGCTTGTAGCACTTGAGGAACTCTACTTATCTTCGAAGGTCATTTTGAAAAATGGTCAATAACATGGTTATCAGCATGGGTCACTTGCTTACCCTTTCAAATTTGGTACATATCAGACCTCTATCTACCTTAGTCTGCGGAAGCCACTCACTTGGAAGTTGGAAGTTGGAAGTTAGAATGTGATAATTGTAGGGTCAAAAAGTGTATTTTAACAGATAAAATGGCATAGAAATCATTAAATCCCATCTTAAACCTAATACACCTTTATATACCTTAATCTGCGTAATTTTAAAATATGGAGAAAAATATGGAGAAAAATATGGAGAAAAATATGGAGAAAAATATGGCAGAAAAATATGGGTTGTTTTCAATGTGATAATTATATGGTCAAAAAGTGTAATTTGACAGGAAAAATGGCATAGAAAACCTTAAATCCCATCTTAAACCTAATACACCTTTATATACCTTAATCTGCGTAATTTTAAAATATGGAAGAAAATATGGAGAAAAATATGGAGAAAAATATGGAGAAAAATATGGAGAAAAATATGGCAGAAAAATATGGGTTGTTTTCAATGTGATAATTATATGGTCAAAAAGTGTAATTTGACAGGAAAAATGGCATAGAAAACCTTAAATCCCATCTTAAACCTAATACACCTTTATATACCTTAATCTGCGTAATTTTAAAATATGGAAGAAAATATGGAGAAAAATATGGAGAAAAATATGGAGAAAAATATGGAGAAAAATATGGCAGAAAAATATGGGTTGTTTTCAATGTGATAATTATATGGTCAAAAGTGTAATTTGACAGGAAAAATGGCATAGAAAACCTTAAATCCCATCTTAAACCTAATACACCTTTATATACCTTAATCTGCGTAATTTTAAAATATGGAAGAAAATATGGAGAAAAATATGGAGAAAAATATGGAGAAAAATATGGCAGAAAAATATGGGTTGTTTTCAATGTGATAATTATATGGTCAAAAAGTGTAATTTGACAGGAAAAATGGCATAGAAATCATGTCAACTTGGGATGGTTTGAAGCCCCCGTCGCCAAGAAGCGGCGCGGTTTCGAGGCGCCTGCTTTCCCATTGAGGAGGCAGGATGCGATGGTTTGAAACCCCGTCGCCAAGGAAGCGGCGTGGTTTCCGCCAAATTTATTTTCCAAAATTATATCTATATTGCATGGCAACAATGATTCATTCTCTTTTCTGCTCCCATTTTTACCCAAAGGAATTAAGACATGGCAATCACATATGCGCATCACTGTAGAGTCTTTATTACGTGACCCAAATTTGATGCCGATAGGACCTTGTTCTCCCCATGAAAATTCAAAAGACTGACAAATTGATTTTCCGCCAAAAAAAAATTACAAATTTACATCTATATTGCATGGCAGCATTGATTCATTCTCTTTTCTGCTCCCATTTTTTACCCAAAGGAATCAAGACATGGCAATCACATATGTCCATCACTGTACAGTCTTTATTACGTGACTCAAATTTGATGCCGATAGGACCTTGTTCTCCCCATGAAAATTCAAAAAAGACTGACAAATTGATTTTCCCGACAAAAAATATCTTCCAAATTTACATCTAAAATGCATTGCAGCATTGATTAATTCTCTTTTCTGCTTGCATTTTTACCCAAAGGAATTAAGATGCACCTGTCACTATATGCACCTGTCACTACACGCACCTGTCACTACACACACCTGCCACTACAGCACCTGCCACTTCTTACTTACTTGCACCTGTCACTACAAGCACCTGTCACTACAAGCACCTGTCAATACATGCACCTGTCACTACATGCACCTGCCACTACAGCACTTGTCACTACATTTACCTGCCACTACACACACCTGCCACTACACACACCTGCCACTACAGGCACCTGCCAAATTGATTTTCCCACCAAAAAGTCTTCCATATTTATCTAGCGCCTGCTTTCCCATTGAGGAGGCAAGATGCGATGGTTTGAATCCCCCGTCGCCAAAAAAGCGGCATTTTTAATTCCAAAATTATATCTATATTGCATGGCAGTAGTGATTTATTCTCTTTTCTGCTCCCATTTTTTACCCAAAGGAATTAAGACATGGCAATCACATATGTGCATCACTGTAGAGTCTTTATTAACTGACCCAAATTTGATGCCGATAGGACCTTGTTCTCCCCATGAAAATTCAAAAAGACTGACAAATTGATTTTCCGCCAAAAAAATTCTTCCAAATTTACATCTATATTGCATGGCAGCATTGATTCATTCTCTTTTCTGCTCCCATTTTTACCCAAAGGAATTAAGACATGGCAATCACATATGTCCATCACTGTACAGTCTTTATTACGTGACCCAAATTTGATGCCGATAGGACTTTGTTCTCCCCATGAAAATTAAAAAAAGATTGACAAATTGATTTTCCCGCCAAAAAAATCTTCCAAATTTACATCTATATTGCATGGCAGCATTGATTCATTCTCTTTTCTGCTCCCATTTTTACCCAAAGGAATTAAGACATGGCAATCACATATGTCCATCACTGTACAGTCTTTATTACGTGACCCAAATTTGTTGCCGATAGGACCTTGTTCTCCCCATGAAAATTCAAAGACTGACAAATTTAGCCAGGCTCCACTTTGGGCCTTCAGTGATCTTCCACATTCTCATTTGTACCATGTAAAATGCTTTTGGCTGCCAATCAGTGATCTTTGAACCCAGGCCCACCAAATTTGACTCAGTAGATGTCCTGACACCCCTCTACAATAATATTGACATGAAAAGTACCTCAGACCATCGGTAGAGTTAATTGCTTTTCTCAAAATAACCTCCATAGTATGGCCTTAGATCCATTAGACCCAAGGGTTACAAGCTTGACTTTTGGACCATGCACTTTTTCACAATGTCACACAGAGCTCATTTTCAAATATGTCGTCGGGATTGTTGAGCCGAGTAGAGCGATGTCAGTTTGGTGTCAGTCGGCCTCGCGCTTTTCTATAGGCGGAGCCTCGAGCAGCGCCGTTTTCATAAACAAAGCCCGTGAAATCGTCAAACATGAACCAAATGACTTGAAATTCACAACTCTACCACAAAAACAGAATTAGAAACGTTTTCTAAAATATCATGCTTGTAGCACTTGAGGAACTCTACTTAGCTTTCGAAGGTCATTTTGAAAAATGGTCAATAACATGGTTATCAGCATGGGGCACTTGCGTATCCTTTCAAATTTGGTACATATCAGACCTTTTTCTGGTCATTAAGGTCAGGAAAAGTCTGACAAGTTGATTTTCCGCCAAAAAAAAAATTACAAATTTACATCTATATTGCATGGCAGCATTGATTCATTCTCTTTTCTGCTCCCATTTTTTACCCAAAGGAATTAAGACATGGCAATCACATATGTCCATCACTGTACAGTCTTTATTACGTGACCCAAATTTGATGACGATAGGACCTTGTTCTCCCCATGAAAATTCAAAAAAGACTGACAAATTTAGCCAGGCTCCACTTTGGGCCTTCAGTGATCTTCCACATTCTCATTTGTACCATGTAAAATGCTTTTTGGCTGCCAATCAGTGATAATTGAACCCAGGCCCACCAAATTTGACTCAGTAGATGTCCTGACACCCCTCTACAATAATATTGACATGAAAAGTACCTCAGACCATCGGTAGAGTTAATTGCTTTTCTCAAAATAACCTCCGCAGTATGGCCTTAGATCCATTAGACCCAAGGGTTACAAGCTTGACTTTTGGACCATGCACTTTTTCACAATGTCACACAGAGCTCATTTTAAAATATGTCGTCGGGATTGTTGAGCCGAGTAGAGCGATGTCAGTTTGGTGTCCAGTCGGCCTCGCGCTTTTCTATAGGCGGAGCCTCGACCAGCGCCGTTTTTCATAAACAAAGCCCCGTCAAATCGTCAAACATGAACCAAATGACTTGAAATTCACAACTCTACCACAAAAACAGAATTAGAAACGTTTTCTAAAATATCATGCTTGTAGCACTTGAGGAAGTCTACTTAGCTTCCCCAAGGTCATTTTGAAAAATGGTCAATAATATGGTCATCAGCATGGGTCACTTGCTTACCCTTTCAAATTTAGTACATATCAGACCTTTCTCCTGCTTTTCCTGATTTTCCTGCCAAAAGGCTTCCAAATATATATACATTACATTGAAATTTGTAGTTAGGGTTAGGGTTAGGGTTAGGGTTAAACTTGGACCTGGAATTAGGAATAGTTAGACATCGCCACCTGGATACCAGGACTATTATTCATATTGTCCAATCCCAATAAAAATGGTATCACCGGAAAGGGCACAACAGTAGCAATCCAAAAATGCAACTCTCATCACCAGAAAACGCTTGAGGATTTTTTGGTATCAAATTTAATAAAATACCACAATTTGAATAAGCATTTCCTGTGTTCAGCAGGCCAAGACAAACATTTCTGTGTTGGTCCCATCTCTGTACGATGTTCAGGTAAAAAGATGGTAGTTAGGTAGAATACCCCTTGTTAGGGTTAGGGTTAGGGTTAGGGTTAGGGTTAGGGTTAGGGTTAGGGTTAGGGTTAGGGTTAGGGTTAGGGTTAGGGTTAGGAGACATCCATTCAAAGTCAATGGGCGAGCGATAACTCCATATTTTCATCCACATTCTCATCTATATAAATGGAAACACGGATGAAATTCTGGTACAGGGATAAAATTCTGGGGAACATTCTTGGATATATTTTTGGCCACTAGATGGCAGTATAATCTTAAAAATGGCAGATTCCAAAATGGGTTTTTGACGATATGGAGTTGGAAAAGGCCACAAGATGGCAGTATAAACTTCCAAAATGGGTTTTTGACGATATGGAGTTGGAAAAGGCCACAAGATGGCAGTATAAACTTCCAAAATGGGTTTTTGACGATATGGAGTTGGAAAAGGCCACAAGATGGCAGTATAAACTTCCAAAATGGTAGATTCGATGTTTAATTTCCAAAATTAAAAAAACACATTCTTATTTCATATTTAAGTGAAATAAGTATTTATTTCACTTAAATATGATTTTTTATTTTTTTATATTATAAAAACATTTTTTTACGGTTTTGGTTTGAAGCCCCGTCGCCAAGGAAGCGGCGCGGTTTGAGGCGCCTGATTTCCCATTGAGGAGGCAGGATGCGATGGTTTGAAGCCCCGTCGCCAAGGAAGCGGCGCGGTTTGAGGGCACCTGATTTCCCATTGAGGAGGCAGGATCGATGGTTTGAAGCCCCGTCGCCAAGGAAGCGGCGGTTTCGGGGCGCCTGATTTCCCATTGAGGAGGCAGGATCACGATGGTTTGAAGCCCCGTCGCCAAGGAAGCGGCGCGGTTTCGGGGGCACCTGATTTCCCATTGAGGAGGCAGGATCACGATGGTTTGAAGCCCCGTCGCCAAGGAAGCGGTAGCGGTTTGAGGGGCACCTGATTTCCCATTGAGGAGGCAGGATCACGATGGTTTGAAGCCCCGTCGCCAAGGAAGCGGCGCGGTTTCGGGCGCCTGATTTCCCATTGAGGAGGCAGGATCACGATGGTTTGAAGCCCCGTCGCCAAGGAAGCGGCGCAGCGGTTTCGAGGCGCCTGATTTCCCATTGAGGAGGCAGGATCACGATGGTTTGAAGCCCCGTCGCCAAGGAAGCGGCGCGGTTTCGAGGCGCCTGATTTCCCATTGAGGAGGCAGGATCACGATGGTTTGAAGCCCCGTCGCCAAGAAGCGGCGCGGTTTCGAGCGCCTGCTTTCCCATTGAGGAGGCAGGATCGATGGTTTGAAGCCCCGTCGCCAAGAAGCGGTAGCGGTTTCGAGCGCCTGCTTTCCCATTGAGGAGGCAGGATCACGATGGTTTGAAGCCCCGTCGCCAAGGAAGCGGCGCGGTTTCGAGCGCCTGATTTCACATTGAGGAGGCAGGATCGATGGTTTGAAGCCCCGTCGCCAAGGAAGCGGCGCGGTTTCGAGCGCCTGATTTCCCATTGAGGAGG
Organism: Odontamblyopus lacepedii; assembly: GCA_034769755.1. Taxonomy (NCBI): domain Eukaryota; kingdom Metazoa; phylum Chordata; class Actinopteri; order Gobiiformes; family Gobiidae; genus Odontamblyopus; species Odontamblyopus lacepedii. The sequence continues at coordinate 146,265 of CM068344.1, read as the reverse complement.
CAGGATCACGATGGTTTCAAGCCCCCTCGCCAAGGAAATGGCGCGGTTTCGAAGTGCCTGCTTTCCCATTGAGGAGGCAGGATGCGATTGTTTGAAGCCCCGTCGCCAAGGAAGCGGCGCAGTTCGGGGCGCCTGATTTCACATTGAGGAGGCAGGATCACGATGGTTTCAAGCCCCCTCGCCAAGGAAATGGCGCGGTTTGAAGTGCCTGCTTTCCCATTGAGGAGGCAGGATGCGATTGTTTGAAGCCCCGTCGCCAAGGAAGCGGCGCAGTTTCGGGCGCCTGATTTCACATTGAGGAGGCAGGATCACGATGGTTTCAAGCCCCTCGCCAAGGAAATGGCGCGGTTTCGAAGTGCCTGCTTTCCCATTGAGGAGGCAGGATGCGATTGTTTGAAGCCCCGTCGCCAAGGAAGCGGCGCAGTTTCGGGGCGCCTGATTTCACATTGAGGAGGCAGGATCACGATGGTTTGAAGCCCCGTCGCCAAGGAAGCGGCGCGGTTTCCATAAAATTCTTTTCCAAAATTATATCTATATTGCATGGCAACAATGATTCATTCTCTTTTCTGCTCCCATTTTTTACCCAAAGGAATTAAGACATGGCAATCACATATGTGCATCACTGTAGAGTCTTTATTACGTGACTCAAATTTGATGCCGATAGGACCTTGTTCTCCCCATGAAAACTCAAAAGACTGACAAATTGATTTTCCGCCAAAAAAATTCTTCCAAATTTACATTTATATTGCATGGCAGCATTGATTCATTCTCTTTTCTGCTCGCATTTTTGACTCAAAGGAATTAAGATGCACCTGTCACTATATGCACCTGTCACTACACGCACCTGTCACTACACACACCTGCCACTACAGCACCTGCCACTTCTTACTTACTTGCACCTGTCACTACAAGCACCTGTCACTACAAGCACCTGTCACTACATGCACCTGCCACTACAGCACTTGTCACTACATTTACCTGCCACTACACACACCTGCCACTACACACACCTGCCACTACAGGCAGCTGCCAAATTGATTTTCCCACCAAAAAGTCTTCCATATTTATCTAGCGCCTGCTTTCCCATTGAGGAGGCAAGATCGATGGTTTGAATCCCCGTCGCCAAAAAAGCGGCATGGTTTTTATTCCAAAATTATATCTATATTGCATGGCAGTAGTGATTTATTCTCTTTTCTGCTCCCATTTTTTACCCAAAGGAATTAAGACATGGCAATCACATATGTGCATCACTGTAGAGTCTTTATTAACTGACCCAAATTTGATGCCGATAGGACCTTGTTCTCCCCATGAAAATTCAAAAGACTGACAAATTGATTTTCCCGCCAAAAAATTCTTCAAATTTACATTTATATTGCATGGCAGCATTGATTCATTCTCTTTTCTGCTCGCATTTTTGACTCAAAGGAATTAAGATGCACCTGTCACTACACGCACCTGTCACTACACACACCTGCCACTACAGCACCTGCCACTTCTTACTTACTTGCACCTGTCACTACAAGCACCTGTCAGTACAAGCACCTGTCACTACAAGCACCTGTCACTACAAGCACCTGTCACTACATGCACCTGCCACTACAGCACTTGTCACTACATTTACCTGCCACTACACACACCTGCCACTACACACACCTGCCACTACAGGCACCTGCCAAATTGATTTTCCCACCAAAAAGTCTTCCATATTTATCTAGCGCCTGCTTTCCCATTGAGGAGGCAAGATCGATGGTTTGAATCCCCGTCGCCAAAAAAGCGGCATTTTTTTATTCCAAAATTATATCTATATTGCATGGCAGTAGTGATTTATTCTCTTTTCTGCTCCCATTTTTTTACCCAAAGGAATTAAGACATGGCAATCACATATGCGCATCACTGTAGAGTCTTTATTACGTGACCCAAATTTGATGACGATTGGACCTTGTTCTCCCCATGAAAATTCAAAAAAGACTGACAAATTTAGCCAGGCTCCACTTTGGGCCTTCAGTGATCTTCCACATTCTCATTTGTACCATGTAAAATGCTTTTTGCTGCCAATCAGTGATCTTTGAACCCAGGCCCACCAAATTTGACTCAGTAGATGTCCTGACACCCCTCTACAATAATATTGACATGAAAAGTACCTCAGACCATCGGTAGAGTTAATTGCTTTTCTCAAAATAACCTCCATAGTATGGCCTTAGATCCATTAGACCCAAAGGTTGCAAGCATGACTTTTAGACCATGCACTTTTTCACAATGTCGCACAGAGCACATTTTAAAATATGTCTTCAGGATTGTTGAGCCGAGTAGAGCGATGTCATTTTGGTGTCTGTCGGCCTCGCGCTTTTCTATAGGCGGAGCCTCGAGCAGCGCCGTTTTTCATAAACAAAGCCCGTCAAATTGTCAAACATGAACCAAATGACTTGAAATTCACAACTCTACCACAAAAACAGAATTAGAAACGTTTTCTAAAATATCATGCTTGTAGCACTTGAGGAACTCTACTTATCTTCCCGAAGGTCATTTTGAAAAATGGTCAATAACATGGTTATCAGCATGGGTCACTTGCTTACCCTTTCAAATTTGGTACATATCAGACCTCTATCTACCTTAGTCTGCGGAAGCCACTCACTTGGAAGTTGGAAGTTGGAAGTTAGAATGTGATAATTGTAGGGTCAAAAAGTGTATTTTAACAGATAAAATGGCATAGAAATCATTAAATCCCATCTTAAACCTAATACACCTTTATATACCTTAATCTTCGTAATTTTAAAATATGGAGAAAAATATGGAGAAAAATATGGAGAAAAATATGGAGAAAAATATGGCAGAAAAAAATGTGATAATTATATGGTCAAAAAGTGTAATTTGACAGGAAAAATGGCATAGAAAACCTTAAATCCCATCTTAAACCTAATACACCTTTATATACCTTAATCTGCGTAATTTTAAAATATGGAAGAAAATATGGAGAAAAATATGGAGAAAAATATGGAGAAAAATATGGAGAAAAATATGGCAGAAAAATATGGGTTGTTTTCAATGTGATAATTATATGGTCAAAAAGTGTAATTTGACAGGAAAAATGGCATAGAAAACCTTAAATCCCATCTTAAACCTAATACACCTTTATATACCTTAATCTGCGTAATTTTAAAATATGGATGAAAATATGGAGAAAAATATGGAGAAAAATATGGAGAAAATATGGCAGAAAAATATGGGTTGTTTTCAATGTGATAATTATATGGTCAAAAGTGTAATTTGACAGGAAAAATGGCATAGAAAACCTTAAATCCCATCTTAAACCTAATACACCTTTATATACCTTAATCTGCGTAATTTTAAAATATGGAAGAAAATATGGAGAAAAATATGGAGAAAAATATGGAGAAAAATATGGAGAAAAATATGGCAGAAAAATATGGGTTGTTTTCAATGTGATAATTATATGGTCAAAAGTGTAATTTGACAGGAAAAATGGCATAGAAATCATGTCAACTTGGGATGGTTTGAAGCCCCGTCGCCAAGGAAGCGGCGCGGTTTGAGGCGCCTGCTTTCCCATTGAGGAGGCAGGATGCGATGGTTTGAAACCCCGTCGCCAAGGAAGCGGCGTGGTTTCCATAAATTTATTTTCCAAAATTATATCTATATTGCATGGCAACAATGATTCATTCTCTTTTCTGCTCCCATTTTTTACCCAAAGGAATTAAGACATGGCAATCACATATGCGCATCACTGTAGAGTCTTTATTACGTGACCCAAATTTGATGCCGATAGGACCTTGTTCTCCCCATGAAAATTCAAAAAGACTGACAAATTGATTTTCCCGCCAAAAAAAAAATTACAAATTTACATCTATATTGCATGGCAGCATTGATTCATTCTCTTTTCTGCTCCCATTTTTTACCCAAAGGAATCAAGACATGGCAATCACATATGTCCATCACTGTACAGTCTTTATTACGTGACTCAAATTTGATGCCGATAGGACCTTGTTCTCCCCATGAAAATTCAAAAAAGACTGACAAATTGATTTTCCGCCAAAAAAATTCTTCAAATTTACATCTATATTGCATGGCAGCATTGATTCATTCTCTTTTCTGCTTGCATTTTTACCCAAAGGAATTAAGATGCACCTGTCACTATATGCACCTGTCACTACACGCACCTGTCACTACAATCACCTGCCACTACAGCACCTGCCACTTCTTACTTACTTGCACCTGTCACTACGCACCTGTCACTACAACCACCTGTCACTACATTCACCTGTCACTACGCACCTGCCACGACACGCACCTGTCACTACAACCACCTGTCACTACATTCACCTGCCACTACACGCACCTGTCACTATACGCACCTGTTACTATACGCACCTGCCACTACACGCACCTGTCACTATACGCACCTGTTACTACATGCACCTGCCACTACAGGCACCTACCACTACACACACCTGTCACTACATGTACTTTCCACTACATGCACCTGCCATTACACGCACCTGCAACTACAGCACCTGCCACTACAGGCACCTACCACTACACACACCTACCACTACACACACCTACCACTACATGCACCTGCCACTACAGCACCTGTCACTACATGCACCTGCCACTAGTAACCCATTTGCAGAAATTGCTGGCCCAGTCCAATTATGTATTTACCTGATGCCATGTTTCAATCTAGAGGATAACTCTTGTATGTAGATAGAAACTTGAACTTCCTGTGTTAACAGGAAGTAGGAAGTTAATGATGAACCGCATGGTGAGTTGAAAATCGTTCTCTAGCTGATTTACATTTTTACATATAAATACATTGTCATGAAAGGTTGCTTTTGCCTTACTGTAGCTTCTTACCTTCAACTGTTGCAGTTATTTGTCATTTTGTGATTTTGAGCTTTGAACAAAACATTACTTTTATTTGCGTTAAGCGTGTGAAGTAAAACATTATGTATTAGATGTAAATGTGAACCTAAACTTCCAAAACTGAATTTCTTTCATGTGCAATCGTAAAAAAGTTAAAATATAGAAAATAATTATAAATCATTAGAAAATCCTTAAAAATAACGATCTAACTGTGTTTTTGTGAAATGTGCATTTGGTGTGAACACAGCATTAGTGCTGTCACTCTGTGTTTGTGCTGTAGAAGACCATTAATTGTGGTTGACTTTTCATTACAGCTTGTATGCTATTTGTTTATAAAGTTACACATTTAATAACATTTTCTTTTTCCCTCCACAGGTGTTGATTCATTTACGCTTTATAAAAATGGTAAGTTGATAAAGACTTTTTTTTTTTCAAAATGCAGAACCCTAATTTGGTGTCATTTTTCTTTGTTCACAGACAGACAAATTGTGTGGACTGTGTTTTGGAAATTATTATTATTCCTAAAGCCACTAAATAGTTTTAATTTTGTAATATGTGGACTTTGGGCCAGATAGGTCCAGACTTGTCCAAGTACTCATCCTGCAGCTCCTCGGAAGGACCCCAAGTGGTCCCCAGGGCTGCTGAGCGTAGTTCCTAGGATCATCTGTGCAATCAAACCCCTCCACCTCTTTAAGGTGGCGATTCAAGGAGGAAAATTAATTATATAAATGAATTAACCCTGCTGTTATTTGTGTTTTTAGGCCAACGAACACCTCTCCGAAAAACAGGTGACCAAAGCAATGTGCCACGATCTGGTAACAGCAGAACCTTTCGATGTGGCTCTAGCTGACAAAGCCTGTCAAACTGAAAACTCAACATCAGATGATGACCAAACAGTTTCTGATGATGGTCCAGATACAACCACAGAGTCATTATCAGGAGAAGAGCTCTCACCTGTAAATCTGAGTCAAAGAGAAGATCTGAAGAGAAGCTGGTGAAAAGAGATGGAGAGCAGCCAGAGAAAAGAGGTAGAGATGAACCAGAGAAAAGAGGTGGAGAGGAGCCAGAGAAGAGGATTGGAGAGGAGCCAGAGAAAAGAGGCAGAGAGGAGGCCAGAGAAAAGAGGCGGAGAGGAGCCAAAGAAGAGAGTTAGGCATTTGGCAGGGGGCAAAATCCTCAACCCCAGTGGGAGCCACACCTTCTGAAAGGAATTCAGGGTACTTGTTTATTTTAGCTAATTGTTTTATTTTATGCCCATTATGTTTCTCAGTGGCAACAGGTATTCAAAATGTTGGAACAAGAGTTAATTATTATGCAATAAGGTTTGAGCCTGGAAAAAGTGTATTTCAAGTTAAAAAAAAAAAAAAAAAAAATTTATGAAACAGTTATTTTACTTTATTTATTTGGAATGTTATTTATTTTCAATGGGGGAGCAAAAAATGATGTTTTCTGAGAGAAATGTATATTTCTTATGCCTAGTTCAATAAAAATGTCATGTGACGTGTTCTATGAAAGGATTTGTGATAAAATAAAAAAATGTAACATGGAAGTTGTAATTGGAATTTCATAAGATACTCAATAGATGTATTTTGGAATATTGAAGTTAGAATGTGATAATTATAGGGTCAAAAGTGTAATTTAACAGGTAAAGTGGCATAGAAATCATTAAATTCCATCGTAAACCTAATACACCTTTATCTCCCTTAATCTGCCTAATTTTAAAATATGGAAGAAAATATGGCAGAAAATATGGGTTGTTTTCAATGTGATAATTATAGGGTCAAAAAGTGTAATTTAACAGGTAAAATGGCATAGAAATAATTAAATCCCTTCATAAACCTAATAATCTTCCTTTATCTACCTTAGTCTGCGGAATTTTAAAATATCAAAGTAAATATGGAATTTGTACCATTACCAATGGCACTCATACATGTGATTCACTAGTGTCTTTATTACGTGACCCAAATTTGATGCTGATAGGAGCTTGTTCTCCCCATGAAAATTCAATTAAGACTGAAAACTTAATTTTCCCGTTAAAAATTCGTCAAAATTTATATCTATATTGCATGGAAATTTGTAGTAAGCCACTCACTTGGAAGTTGGAACTTGTAAGGTGGAATGTGATAATTGTAGGGTCAAAAAGTGTATTTTAACAGATAAAATGGCATAGAAATCATGAAATCCCATCCTAAACCTAAACCTTGCACCTGCCACTAAACGCACCTACCACTACATGCACCTGCCACTACAGCACCTGTCACTACATGCACCTGCCACTAGTAACCCATTTGCAGAAATTGCTGGCCCAGTCCAATTATGTATTTACCTGATGCCATGTTTCAATCTAGAGGATAACTCTTGTATGTAGATATAAACTTGAACTTCCTGTGTTAACAGGAAGTAGGAAGTTGATGGTAGACCGCATGGTGAGTTGAAAATCGTTCTCTAGCTGATTTACATTTTAACATATAAATACATTGTCATGAAAGGTTGCTTTTGCCTTACTGTAGCTTCTTACCTTCAACTGTTGCAGTTATTTGTCATTTTTGTGATTTTGAGCTTTGAACAAAACATTCGTTTTATTTGCGTTAGCGTGTGAAGTAAAACATTATGTATTAGATGTAAATGTGAACCTAAACTTCCAAAACTGAATTTCTTTCATTTTATGTGCAATCGTAAAAAGTTAAAATATAGAAAATAATTATAAATTATTAGAAAATCCTTAAAAATAACGATCTAACTGTGTTTTTGTGAAATGTGCATTTGGTGTGAACAAAGCATTAGTGCTGTCACTCTGTGTTTGTGCTGTAGAAGACCATTAATTGTGGTTGACTTTTCATTACAGCTTGTATGCTATTTGCTTATAAAGTTACAGTTTTAATAAAATTTTCTTTTTTCAATCCACAGGTGTTGATTTATTTAAGATTGATAAAAATAGTAAGTCTATAAAGACTTTTTTTCTCAATAAAATTATTAGAAAATCCTTAAAAATAACGATCTAACTGTGTTTTTGTGAAATGTGCATTTGGTGTGAACAAAGCATTAGTGCTGTCACTCTGTGTTTGTGCTGTAGAAGACCATTAATTGTGGTTGACTTTTCATTACAGCTTGTATGCTATTTGCTTATAAAGTTACAGTTTTAATAACATTTTCTTTTTTCCCTCCACAGGTGTTGATTTCTTTACGCTTGATAAAAATGGTAAGTAGATAAAGACTTTTTTTCAAAATGCAGAACCCTAATTTGGTGTCATTTTCTTTGTTCACAGACAGACAAATTGTGTGGACTGTGTTTTGGAAATTATTCAACTTGAAGCAACACCTCACGGTGTCCCACAAAATTCCCAATCAAAGAGTTTAAGCTCCTCTTAAATTATGGGTGTGCACGGTGAGTATATAATTGTGTGTATGTAAATATGGTTGTAATGGATTGCAATATTCCGTTGTGTGTTCATGTTACCTACAACAGAACCACAGAACGTTTGGACTGTAAATTATGTGCGAAAAAAGCACTTGTGCGCCTTGATAAGCACCTCCAAGAGTCCCATTCCATGTCTTCAGTGAAGGTACTCATGTTTAACTGTTCAATAGTTTCTTTTTACTTTACTGTAATTTGTCTGGTTTACCACCATTCGATACAATATACTTATGTGAACAGGAAGGAGAATCAATCCTCAGGAAGCCAAGAGGACAGCAATAGCAAACAAAATAGCCAAATTGCGAGCATCCAATCCTGATAAGCCGCTTGTTTCATCAATGGATTTAGGCATTATGGATCCAGGCCTAGAGCGTGAAAACTCTGGTGACTGTTCATACATCTGTTATTGCATAGACTGAAATGTGGAATCATTAAATACTTTGAAACATTATTTTATGACAGACATCAATGAGGAACAGTCAGAGCATTTTGTGAGTCCTGACCAGTCCCAGGGCCTGGAAGATGAAAACTCTGGTGAGTGTTCATACATCTGTTATTGCATAGACCAGAATGCGGAATCATTAAGTAATTTAAATTATTATTTTTCTTACAGACAAGAATTTCTCTGAGGGTCAGGATCAGTCAGAGACATTAGCAGTGAAATGGACAGTTGGCAGTGACTTGGACAATGAAAACACACTCAGTCAACCACTGCATTCAACCCCTGTTTCGGCCTCATTCAACTCTTCCTCCACTAGTGCGCGTTCTTCCTTCAGAAGTCAGGGATGCAATAGTGAAAGTGATCACGCTCATGCAGCTCCGCATTGCGAAGCTTCAATCCCGCTTTAAAAGGGTGTCAAGAAGAAATGGTTATTTGGTAAGTTTTTATTTGTACTCAACTAAAAGGTGGGGAGAGGCGTGAAAGAGGTTAAATGTATTTGTCCATCCATCCGTTTTGGCAGCTTTACACCATCTCACCGCTTCTCCCCATGGGCAACTCAGAGACATGGAGAGTCCCTCCCCTCTTGAGGATATCTAAGCCATGCCTCTTAATGTAATCCATGCTTTTTGTGTAAACCACGCCTCTTTTATGTGAAATGTGGATTATGACACTGAGTAGAGTTCATTTTGGAATATGGCTGTTGTAATTGGAATTTGTAATGTGATAATTATAAGGTCAAAAAGTTTAATTTGAGATGTTAAATGGGATCTAACAGAAATGTTTTCTTTTTCTTTTTGGTTTCAGAAAAAATTGTTGAAGATTATCAGACTTTTCAACTTGGCTCACGGGATGGATACAAAGACATTGAAAATGCACGGCAGAGTGCAAGTCATGCTCATCGCTTTTGCCTCTACATGTCAAGCGGACCTACCGTATAGTTCCATCTGCAGTGACCTAAGGTTTCTCAACAGAATGGACAGACTGCGCACGTGAGCAATTTTCTATTATATTATTCTATTATTAAGTTCTATGTGTTGAAATTTGAAAACTGAATGTATGTATGCCTTTTTTCACAGTTGGCCAACCTACCTTGCTAAGAAGGGCTATGCAGCTACCACAATAAAAAACATGATGATGTTCTTAAAACATGTACAATCATCATTCATGCCTGTTTGCAAACTCAAGCAGAAAGAACTGACTACCATTCAATATGAAATGAAGAGGATACAGTCTGATGTCCAAAGACAAGTGGTTGTTCACCGGCAGAAAGTGCTCCATAAAAGACCGGTAGATGACAGTGTACTTTCAAAAACAGATTATGTATATGTAATTCAATGGAAATGTAATTCAGAGCCTGATTAAGTTATTGGATGCTATTTTCACAGATAACCAGCTTGATGCAAACCAGTCGAGTAAATTTATGACCAGTGCCAGGATGAAAATTGCTCAACTCATTCGTAAGTAGACCTTATTTTTGTGTTTCTTTGTTTATCATTCTAACACTGTGTTTTTCCCTAATCATTGTTTTGTAGAGGGTTTATCTGAAGCTGAAACTCCAAAAAATCAGCACGCTCTGCTCTCGGGATACATCTTGTGCTATTTGGCCATTTTAACTGGGCACAGGTCTGTTGTCTTTACAAACATGACCAAGGAAAGCGTGACCGACTGTGAAAGTTGGCATGATAGGAAAGATGGAAAGATTTTTCAAATTCTGGTCAGTCTTTTAACAGATTACACTGCTGTTATGTTCAATTTTTAACATTTGTGGACACAATATCAGCATTTGTGCGAGCCACAGCTTTTCTAGAGCTAGGTTATGGATGGTCAAGCTGTTGGGGAAGCTCATATTTACGTACTACACACATACTAACCACAACCACGAGGACACAGTCGAATGCCTGACTTCATAATAAGTATTTTTGTGCCAAATCTAGTCCACTGACCCACACCAACACATTTTATGCTTTTTATTTTCCAAGGTGGATGACCACAAGACTACAAAATCATTTGGCCAAGCGTCAGTGTGTGTCAATAAGGAGGAGTATGGGTGGTTTAAACATCTGAGCGATGGAAGGTGCTGTGTTGGAGGTCAAGGCAGCAGTTATGTTTTTCACACTACGCTTGGCAACCAGATACAGAAGCCCTCAACTACACTGACTTGGCATGGAAGGATTCGGGTGGAAAAGACACCATCACCTTCAATAAGATCCGGAGCAGTGTGTCTACTCAGGTAGTAAACCACTCAACAGATGTCATTTTGGAATATGTGGCATATGCCGTTCAGTAGTTTTAATTGTGGAATATGGAACTTGCAATTGGAATTTGGAGTAAGCCAATCAGTAGTTGGAATTTTTGGAATATGTGGACTTTGGCCCAGATTGGGCCAGAGTTGTCCCACGTACACATCCTCCAGCTCCTCCAGAAGGACCCCAAGTGGTCCCCAGGGCTGCTAAGCGTAGCTCCTAGGATCATCTGTGCACTCAAACCCCTCCACCTCTTTAAGATGGCGGGGTTAGGGTTACGTTAATTATATAAATGAATTAATCCTGCTTTTAATTGTGTTTTTAGGCCAACGAACACCTCTCAGAAAAACAGAAAACAGGTGGCAAGCGCAATGTGCCACGATCCGGTAACAGCAGAACATTTCTATGTGGCTCTACCTGACAAAAAGAAAGCCACACCTTCTGAAAGGAATTCAGGGTACTTGTTTATTTTAGCTAATTGTTTTATTTTATGCCCATTATGTTTCTCAGTGGCAACAGGTATTCAAAATGTTGGAACAAGAGTTAATTATTATGCAATAAGGTTTGAGCCTGGAAAAAGTGTATTTCAAGTTAAAAAAAAAAAAAAAAAAAATGTATGAAACAGTTATTTTACTTTATTTATTTGGGAGAAATGTACATTTCTTATGCCCCTGGTTCAATAAAAATGTCATGTGACGTGTTCTATGAAAGGATTTGTGAAAAAATAAAAAAATGTAACATGGAAGTTGTAATTGGAATTTCATAAGATACTCAATAGATGTATTTTTGGAATATTGAAGTTAGAATGTGATAATTATAGGGTCAAAAAGTGTAATTTAACAGGTAAAGTGGCATAGAAATCATTAAATTCCATCGTAAACCTAATACACCTTTATCTACCTTAATCTGCCTAATTTTAAAATATGGAAGAAAATATGGCAGAAAATATGGGTTGTTTTCAATGTGATAATTATAGGGTCAAAAAGTGTAATTTAACAGGTAAAATGGCATAGAAATAATTAAATCCCTTCATAAACCTAATAATCTTCCTTTATCTACCTTAGTCTGCGGAATTTTAAAATATCAAAGTAAATATGGAATTTGTACCATTACCAATGGCACTCATACATGTGATTCACTATAGTGTCTTTATTACGTGACCCAAATTTGATGCTGATAGGAGCTTGTTCTCCCCATGAAAATTCAAAAAGACTGAAAACTTAATTTTCCGTTAAAATTCTTCAAAATTTATATCTATATTGCATGGAAATTTGTAGTAAGCCACTCACTTGGAAGTTGGAACTTGTAAGGTGGAATGTGATAATTGTAGGGTCAAAAAGTGTATTTTAACAGATAAAATGGCATAGAAATCATGAAATCCCATCCTAAACCTAAACCTTGCACCTGCCACTAAACGCACCTACCACTACATGCACCTGCCACTACAGCACCTGTCACTACATGCACCTGCCACTAGTAACCCATTTGCAGAAATTGCTGGCCCAGTCAATTATGTATTTACCTGATGCCATGTTTCAATCTAGAGGATAACTCTTGTATGTAGATATAAACTTGAACTTCCTGTGTTAACAGGAAGTAGGAAGTTGATGATGAACCGCATGGTGAGTTGAAAATCGTTCTCGACCGGATGTACATTTTGCCATATATATACAGTGTCATGCAATGTTGCTTTTTCCTTACTGTAGCTTCTTACCTTCAACTGTTGCAGTTATTTGTCATTTTTGTGATTTTGAGCTTTGAACAAAACATTCGTTTTATTTGCGTTAGCGTGTGAAGTAAAACATTATGTATTAGATGTAAATGTGAACCTAAACTTCCAAAACTGAATTTCTTTCATTTTATGTGCAATCGTAAAAAAGTTAAAATATAGAAAATAATTATAAATTATTAGAAAATCCTTAAAAATAACGATCTAACTGTGTTTTTGTGAAATGTGCATTTGGTGTGAACAAAGCATTAGTGCTGTCACTCTGTGTTTGTGCTGTAGAAGACCATTAATTGTGGTTGACTTTTCATTACAGCTTGTATGCTATTTGCTTATAAAGTTACAGTTTTAATAACATTTTCTTTTTTCCCTCCACAGGTGTTGATTTATTTAAGCTTGATAAAAATGGTAAGTAGATAAAGACTTTTTTTTTCAAAATGCAGAACCCTAATTTGGTGTCATTTTTCTTTGTTCACAGACAGACAAATTGTGTGGACTGTGTTTTGGAAATTATTCCAACTTGAAGCAACACCTCACGGTGTCCCACAAAATTCCCAATCAAAAGAGTTTAAGCTCCTCTTAAATTATGGGTGTGCACGGTGAGTATATAATTGTGTGTATGTAAATATGGTTGTAATGGATTGCAATATTCCGTTGTGTGTTCATGTTACCTACAACAGAACCACAGAACGTTTGGACTGTAAATTATGTGCGAAAAAGCACTTGTGCGCCTTGATAAGCACCTCCAAGAGTCCCATTCCATGTCTTCGGTGAAGGTACTCATGTTTAACTGTTCAATAGTTTCTTTTTACTTTACTGTAATTTGTCTGGTTTACCACCATTCGATACAATATACTTATGTGAACAGGAAGGAGAATCAATCCTCAGGGAAGCCAAGAGGACAGCAATAGCAAACAAAATAGCCAAATTGCGAGCATCCAATCCTGATAAGCCGCTTGTTTCATCAATGGATTTAGGCATTATGGATCCAGTCCTAGAACGTGAAAACTCTGGTGAGTGTTCATACCTCTGTTATTGCATAGACTGAAATGTGGAATCATTAAATACTTTGAAACATTATTTTATGACAGACATCAATGAGGAACAGTCAGAGCATTTTGTGAGTCCTGACCAGTCCCAGGGCCTGGAAGATGAAAACTCTGGTGAGTGTTCATACATCTGTTATTGCATAGACCAGAATGCGGAATCATTAAGTAATTTAAATTATTATTTTTCTTACAGACAAGAATTTCTCTGAGGGTCAGGATCAGTCAGAGACATTAGCAGTGAAATGGACAGTTGGCAGTGACTTGGACAATGAAAACACACTCAGTCAACCACTGCATTCAACCCCTGTTTCGGCCTCATTCAACTCTTCCTCCACTAGTGCGCGTTCTTCCTTCAGAAGTCAGGGATGCAATAGTGAAAGTGATCCAACGCTCATGCAGCTCCGCATTGCGAAGCTTCAATCCCGCTTTAAAAGGGTGTCAAGAAGAAATGGTTATTTGGTAAGTTTTTATTTGTACTCAACTAAAAGGTGGGGAGAGGCGTGAAAGAGGTTAAATGTATTTGTCCATCCATCCGTTTTGGCCGCTTTACACCATCTCACCGCTTCTCCCCATGGGCAACTCCAGAGACATGGAAGTCCCTCCCTCTTGAGGATATCTAAGCCATGCCTCTTAATGTAATCCATGCTTTTTGTGTAAACCACGCCTCTTTTATGTGAAATGTGGATTATGCCACTGAGTAGAGTTCATTTTGGAATATGGCTGTTGTAATTGGAATTTGTAATGTGATAATTATAAGGTC
>CM068344.1:0-131652 GCA_034769755.1 Odontamblyopus lacepedii | reverse complement strand
GTGTCAGGTTCGTTCGGACAAAATGGAAGGAAAAAATGATGGCGCAGTCGGATACTTTTCTTTAGTTGATTTTTCCTTTATTCGCACCACAGCCCAATGTGCAAAGTGCAAATATTTACAGTGAAACACATCAAACAAAAGAAAGTATTTACACTGGGGCTCACAGCAGCACCCCACATGGTCAGGCCAAGGACAGACAGCCCCAGACTGAGCAAAGCTCTCCCTTATATATATAGCCCCTCCCCTTTGGGCCAGATAACCAATAACACAGTGGGGTTTTAAGTTTTGAAATCAATGCTTAGCTGTACCCATTATAATAAAACATCTGTAGTTTAACATAATAATGAAAATGCTTGAATAACCCCCATATGGTATGACTTCATTATTTAATAAACTCAAGAAAACAGAATAAACCCACAAATTAACCTAATGGTAAAGTCGGGGTCACGTGGCCCCCTTTGCGCGCCACTATGCGCTATTTATCGCCCGACCAGGAAGCGCCCGGTTTGGCCCTGAACCAGAGGCGGCGCGGAGACAGCGGAAGGTAAGAAGAGTCTGTGGACCCGTGAGCGCCAAGTGTGTGCACCTCGAACGACACTGAGGAGAACAGAGTCCAGGCAGCGGGAAATGAAGTTTATAAGAACTCCTGTGGGTCACAGTTTGTACCGGAGCTTGGCTCCGAAAAACCAGAAATGAGCCGCGGCGCTCCTTGAGCTAAGCGCACTCTCGGGCCGAGAGAGGCGCGGTCGGGGAAGCCGACAGGCAGCGCTACAGTGCCCCGTCACAGTGAGGTGTGTGTGGTGTGTGAGGTGTGTGTGAGGTGTGTGTGTGTGTGTGAGGTGTGTGAGGTGTGTGTGAGGTGTGTGTGTGTAATGTGAGGTGTGTGAGGGGTTAAGAGGGTGTGTGGGGTGTGTGAGGTGTGTGAGGTGTGTGTGAGGTGTGTGTGAGGTGTGTGTGAGGTGTGTGAGTGGTGTGTGAGTGTGTGGAGGTGTAACAGGGTGTGTGAGGTGTGTGAGTGTGTGTGTGAGGGTGTGTGAGGTGTGTGTGTGAGGTGTAACAGGGTGTGTGTGAGGTGTGTGAGGTGTGTGAGGTGTGTGTGAGGTGTGTGAGGTGTGTGAGAGTGTAACAGGTGTGAGGTGTGCCAGGAGGGTGTGAGAGGTGTGTGAGGTGTGTGTGAGGTGTGTGTGAGGTGTGTGAGGTGTGTGTGAGGTGTGTGAGTGGTGTGAGATGTGTGTGTGGTGTGTGTGTGGTGTGTGGTGTGTGTGTGAGGTGTGTGTGAGGTGTGTGTGAGGTGTGTGTGAGGTGTGTGTGAGGTGTGTGTGAGGTGTGTGAGGTGTGTGTGAGGTGTGTGGTGTGTGAGGTGTGTGTGAGGTGTGTGTGAGTGTGAGGTGTGTGAGTGTGTGAGGTGTGTGAGGGTGTAACAGGGTGTGTGAGGTGTGTGAGGTGTGTGTGTGAGGGGTGTGTGAGGTGTGTGTGAGGTGTAACAGGGTGTGTGAGGTGTGTGAGGGTGTGTGAGGTGTGTGAGGTGTGTGAGGTGTGTGTGAGGGTGTAACAGGGTGTGTGAGGTGTGTGAGGTGTGTGAGGTGTGTGTGAGGTGTGTGAGGTGTGTGTGAGGTGTGTGTGAGGTGTGTGTGAGGTGTGTGAGGTGTGTGAGGTGTGTGTGAGGTGTGTGAGGTGTGTGAGGTGTGTGTGAGGTGTGTGTGAGGTGTGTGAGGTGTGTGTGAGGTGTGTGTGAGGTGTGTGTGAGGTGTGTGAGGTGTGTGTGAGGTGTGTGTGAGGTGTGTGTGAGGTGTGTGTGAGGTGTGTGTGAGGTGTGTGAGGTGTAACAGGGTGTGTGAGAGTGTGTGTGAGGTGTGTGAGGTGTGTGTGAGAGTGTGTGTGAGGTGTAACAGGGTGTGTGAGAGTGTGTGTGAGGTGTGTGAGGTGTGTGACGTGTGTGAGGTGTGTGTGAGGTGTGTGTGAGGTGTGTGAGGTGTGTGTGAGAGTGTGTGTGAGGTGTGTGAGGGTGTAACAGGGTGTGTGAGAGTGTGTGTGAGGTGTGTGAGAGTGTGTGTGAGGTGTGTGTGAGGTGTGTGAGGTGTGTGAGGGTGTAACAGGGTGTGAGAGTGTGTGTGAGGTGTGTGTGAGGTGTGTGTGAGGTGTGTGTGAGAGTGTGTGTGAGTGTGTGTGAGGTGTGTGAGGTGTGAAGGTGTAACAGGAGTGTAACAGGGTGTGAGGTGTGTGTGAGAGTGTGTGTGAAGGTGTGTGAGGTGTGTGTGAGGTGTGTGAGGTGTGTGTGAGGTGTGTGAGAGGAGAGTGTGTGTAGTGAAGTGTGTGTGATATTGGAGTTTGAGGTGTGTGTGAGGTGTGTGTGAGGTGTGTGAGGTGTGTGAGGTGTGTGTGAGGTGTGTGTGAGGTGTGTGAGGTGTGTGTGAGGTGTGTGAGGAGTGTGAGGTGTGTGTGAGGTGTGTGTGAGGTGTGTGAGGAGTGTGAGGTGTGTGTGAGGTGTGTGTGAGGTGTGTGAGAGGTGTGAGGTGTGTGTGAGGTGTGTGAGGTGTGTGAGGTGTGTGTGAGGTGTGTGTGAGGTGTGTGAGGTGTGTGAGGTGTGTGTGAGGTGTGTGTGAGGTGTGTGAGGTGTGTGTGGGGTGTGTGTGTGGTGTGTGAGGTGTGTGAGGTGTGTGAGGTGTGTGTGAGGTGTGTGTGAGGTGTGTGAGGTGTGTGTGAGGTGTGTGAGGTGTGTGAGGTGTGTGAGGTGTGTGAGGTGTGTGTGAGGTGTGTGAGGTGTGTGTGAGGTGTGTGTGAGGTGTGTGAGGTGTGTGTGAGGTGTGTGTGAGGTGTGTGAGGTGTGTGAGGTGTGTGAGAGGTGTGTGTGAGGTGTGTGTGAGGTGTGTGTGAGAGGTGTGTGTGAGGTGTGTGTGATGTGTGTGAGGTGTGTGAGGTGTGTGAGGTGTGTGTGTGTGGTGTGTGAGGTGTGTGTGAGGTGTGTGAGGTGTGTGTGAGGTGTGTGTGAGGTGTGAGGTGTGTGAGGTGTGTGTGAGGTGTGTGAGGGGTGTGAGGTGTGAGTGTGTGAGGTGTGTGTGAGGTGTGGCTGAGGTGTGAGGTGTGTGAGAGTGTGTGTGAGGTGTGTGTGTGTGAGGTGTGTGTGAGGTGTGTGAGGTGTGTGAGGTGGTGTGAGTGTGAGAGTGTGTGTGAAGTGTGTGAGGTGTGTGAGTGTGAGGTGTGTGAGGTGTGTGTGAGGTGTGTGTGAGGTGTGTGAGGTGTGTGTCGTGTGTGAGGTATTGTGTGAGGTGTGTAGCAGGTGTGTGTGAAGGTGTGTGTGAGGTGTGTGTGAGGTGTGTGTGAGGTGTGTGAGGTGTAACAGGGTGTGTGAGAGTGTGTGTGAGGTGTGTGTGAGGTGTGAGGTGTGTGAGGTTGAGAGTGTGTGAGGTGTGAGTGTGTGTGAGAGTGTGTGAGGTGTGTGCGGGTGTATCTGGGTGTGTGTGTGTGTGTGTGGTGTGTGTGAGTGTGTGTGTGGTGTGTGAGGTGTAACAGGGTGTGAGAGTGTGTGTGAGGTGTGTGAGAGTGTGTGTGAGGTGTGTGAGAGTGTGTGTGTGTGTGTGTTGTGTGAGGTGTGTGTGAGTTGTGTGAGGTGTGTGTGTGTTTGTGGGTGTGTGTGGGTGGTGTGTGAGGTGGTGTGAGTGTGTGTGTGAGGTGTGTGTGTGTGTGTGTGAGGTGTGTGAGAGTGTGTGAGGTGTGTGAGGTGTGTGTGTGAGGGGTGTGTGAGGTGTGTGAGGTGTGTGTGAGGTGTGTGTGAGAGTGTGTGTGAGGTGTGTGAGGTGTGTGTGAGGTGTGTGTGAGGTGTGTGTGAGGTGTGTGTGAGGTGTGTGTGAGGTGTGTGAGGTGTGTGTGAGGTGTGTGTGAGGTGTGTGAGTGTCACGGGTTCGTTCGGACAAAATAGAAGGAAAAAATGATGGCGCAGTCGGATACTTTTCTTAAGTTGATTTTTCCTTTATTCGCACCACAGCCCAATGTGCAAAGTGCAAATATTTACAGTGAAACACGTCAAACAAAAAGAAAGTATTTACACTAGAGCTCACAGCAGCACCCACATGGTCAGGCCAAGGACAGACAGCCCCAGACTGAGCAAAGCTCTCCCTTATATACCCCTTAGCCCCTCCCCTTTGGGCCAACCAACCAACACAGTGGGGTTTTTAAGTTTGAAATCAATGCCCAACTGTACCCATTATAATAAAACATCTGTAGTTTAACATAATAATGAAAATACTTGAATAACCCCCCATATGGTATGACTTCATTATTTAATAAACTCAAGAAAACAGAATAAACCCACAAATTAACCCTAATGGTAAAGTCCGGGGTCACGTGGCCCCCTTTGCGCGCCACTATGCGCTATTTATCGCACGACCAGGAAGCGCCCCGGTTTGGCCCCTGAACCAGAGAGCGGCGCGGAGACAGCGGAAGGTAAGAAGAGTCTGTGGACCCGTAGGCGCCAAGTGTGCACCTCGAACGCACTAGGGGGGAACAGAGTCCAGGCAGCGGGGAAACAGTTTATAAGAACTCCTGTGGGTCACAGTTTGTACCGGAGCTTGGCTCCGAAAAACCAGGGGAAATGAGCCGCGCGCTCCGCGAGCTAAGGCGCACTCTCGGGCCGAGAGAGAGGCGCCGGTCGGGGAAACCGACGGGCAGCTACAGGTGCCCCGTCACAGTGAGGTGTGTGTGAGGTGTGTGAGGTGTGTGTGAGGTGTGTGTGAGGTGTGTGTGAGGTGTGTGAGGTGTGTGTGAGGTGTGTGTGAGGTGTGTGAGGTGTGTGAGGTGTGTGAGGTGTGTGTGAGGTGTGTGTGGTGTGTGTGAGGTGTGTGAGGTGTGTGAGGTGTGTGAGGTGTGTGTGAGGTGTGTGTGAGGTGTGTGTGAGGTGTGTGTGAGGTGTGTGTGAGGTGTGTGAGGTGTGTGTGAGGTGTGTGTGGGTGTAACAGGGTGTGTGAGGTGTGTGTGTGGTGTGTGTGTGGTGTGTGAGGTGTGTGTGTTGTGTGTGTGGTGTGTGTGAGGTGTGTGTGAGGTGTGTGTGAGGTGTGTGTGAGGTGTGTGTGAGGTGTGTGTGAGGTGTGTGAGGTGTGTGTGAGGTGTGTGAGGGTGTAACAGGGTGTGTGAGGTGTGTGAGGTGTGTGTGTGAGGGGTGTGTGAGGTGTGTGTGAGGTGTGTGTGAGGGTGTAACAGGGTGTGTGAGGTGTGTGAGGGTGTGTGTGAGGTGTGTGAGGTGTGTGTGAGGGTGTAACAGGGTGTGTGAGGTGTGTGAGGTGTGTGAGGTGTGTGAGGTGTGTAGTGTGTGAGGTGTGTAGGTGTGTGTGAGGTGTGTGAGGTGTGTGTGAGGTGTGTGAGGTGTGTGGTGTGTGAGGTGTGGGAGGTGTGTGTGAGGTGTGTGAGGTGTGTGTGAGGTGTGTGAGGTGTGTGAGGTGTGTGTGAGGTGTGTGAGGTGTGTGTGAGGTGTGTGAGGTGTGTGTGAGGTGTGTGTGAGGTGTGTGTGAGGTGTGTGTGAGGTGTGTGTGAGGTGTGTGTGAGGTGTGTGTGAGGTGTGTGAGGTGTGTGTGAGGTGTGTGAGGTGTGTGTGAGGTGTGTGTGAGGTGTGTGAGGTGTGTGAGGGTGTAACAGGGTGTGTGAGGTGTGTGTGAGGGGTGTGTGAGGTGTGTGTGTGAGGTGTGTGTGAGGTGTGTGAGGTGTGTGTGAGGTGTGTGTGAGGGTGTAACAGGGTGTGTGAGGTGTGTGTGAGGTGTGTGTGAGGTGTGTGTGAGGTGTGTGTGAGGGTGTAACAGGGTGTGTGAGGTGTGTGAGGTGTGTGAGGTGTGTGTGAGGTGTGTGAGGTGTGTGAGGTGTGTGTGAGGTGTGTGTGAGGTGTGTGAGGTGTGTGTGAGGTGTGTGAGGGTGTAACAGGGTGTGTGAGGTGTGTGAGGTGTGTGAGGGTGTGTGTGAGGTGGTTGAGGTGTGTGTGAGGTGTGTGTGAGGTGTGTGTGAGGTGTGTGTGAGGTGTGTGAGGTGTGTGTGAGGTGTGTGAGGGTGTAACAGGGTGTGTGAGGTGTGTGTGAGGTGTGTGTGAGGTGTGTGAGGGTGTAACAGGGTGTGTGAGGGTGTAACAGGGTGTGTGAGGTGTGTGTGAGGTGTGTGTGAGGAGTAACAGGGTGTGTGAGGTGTGTGAGGTGTGTGTGAGGTGTGTGAGGATGTAACAGGGTGTGTGAGGTGTGTGTGAGGTGTGTGAGGGTGTAACAGGGTGTGTGAGGGTGTAACAGGGTGTGTGAGGTGTGTGTGAGGTGTGTGTGAGGTGTGTGAGGGTGTAACAGGGTGTGTGAGGTGTGTGTGAGGTGTGTGTGAGGTGTGTGACGTGTGTGTGTGAGGTGTGTGTGAGGTGTGTGTGAGGTGTGTGAGGTGTGTGTGAGGTGTGTGTGAGGTGTGTGTGAGGTGTGTGAGGGTGTAACAGGGTGTGTGAGGTGTGTGAGGGTGTAACAGGGTGTGTGAGGTGTGTGAGGTGTGTGTGAGGTGTGTGTGAGGTGTGTGAGGGTGTAACAATTCAATTCAATTCAATTCAATTCAATTTATTTTGTAGCGCCCAAAATCGCAACAACAGTTTCCTCTAAGGGCGTTCCAAGATATGGATGAGTAAAACATACACACAGACATATCAAAACAGGAATAAACAACATTCATGTAAAGCAGCAAATGAAACATGGTCCAGTCATCCCCTGTCCTTAGACCCTCCTTCTCAGCAAGGAAAAACTCAAAAACCCAGGGTCCTGGGAAAAGAAGAAACCTCAGGGAGAACTACAGTGAAGGAGGATCCTCCCATGGACGGACAGGCTATAGATGTCAGGCCCGTGGGCCAGAGGAGGAGGAGAGAAGAGGCGGAGGAGGGAGCCGGGCGAGGAGGAGGAGCCAGGCGAGGAGGAGGAAACCAGGCGAAGGAGGAGCCAGGCGAGGAGGAGGAGAGAGGTCCAGCTGCCATCAGGCGTCTGAAAGAGTTCCACTCCACAGGGGGAGTGGGACAGGGGACAACATGTGAATAGCAATGAACAAACTACAGATGAGAACATAGTGAGTGATGCTGAGAAAATAGGAGGAAACAGAGGACAGTGCTCAGGTTGCCACACTTCCCCCAGCTTGTTATCTCCTGCAGCAGCTTATCTTAGTGACATCAACTAAGTAACCTGGTCATAAGCTATTCAGAAGAGGAAGGTTTTAAGCCTGGTCTTAAATAAAGAGACTGTGGAGCCTGTTTAACACCAACAGGGAGTTGATTCCATAACACAGGAGCTTGGTAACTGAAGGCTCTCCCCCCCACTGTACTCTTTTAGACACTCTAGGAACCACTAATAATCCTGCATTCTGAGAGCGAAGTGCTCTATTTGGCTGATAGGGGACAATGGCATCCTGAAGATATGATGGGGCCATATTGTTTAAGGCTTTGTATGTCAGGAGGAGAACTTTGAATTTAATTCTAAACTCGACAGGAAGCCAGTGAAGTGATTTTAACACAGGACTGATGTGATCACGTCTTTTAGTTCCTGTTAGGACCCTGGCCGCTGCATTTTGGACCAACTGGAAGCTTCTTAAAGTACCTTTAGTGCAGACGGTGAGCAGAGAATTACAGTAATCTAGTCTGGATGTAACAAATGCATGGATAAGTTTTTCAGCATCATTTTTAGGCAAAATTTTCTGATTTTAGTTATGTTTATGGTGAAAATATGCAGTTTTACAAGCTTGGTTTATATGAGCTGTGAATGAGAGATTTTGGTCAAATCTGACTCCAAGGTTTTTACAGTAGAGCTAGAGGCTAAACTCACATTGTCAAGTGAGATTATCTGGTCTGACAGAGAATCTCTCTGACCTTTAGGACCGACAACAATGACCTCTGTTTTCAGGGTTTAGAGCAGGTAATTCAGGGTCATCCAGGTTTTGATGTCCTTCACACAGGCACTGAGCTTATCGATTTGATCGATCTGATTAGGTTTCATTGATAAGTACAGCTGAGTGTCATCAGCATAGCAGTGGAAATTAATGCCATGTTTTCTGATAATGTTACCTAATGGCAACATATGCAGAGTAAACAGGATTGGACCAAGCACAGATCCTTGTGGAACACCACAAGCTACTTTAGAGCAGGGAGAGGTGCACTGGTTTACACTAACAAACTGGTACCTATCTGATAGAGAGGATTTAAACCATTTGAGGCGGTCCCTCTGACACCTATGTCACATTCTAACCTCTGCAGTAGAATGTTGTGATCAATGGTGTCAAACGCTGCACTGAGGTCCAGTAGGACCAGGACTGAAACCAGCCCGTTATCAGCAGCTAGTAGCAAATCATTTGTCACTTTAAGCAGAGCAGTTTCTGTGCTGTGGTGAGCTCTGAAACCAGACTGACATTTTCATATAAATTATTGCCCTGCAGATGGTGACAAAGCTGTTTCACCACAACTCGTTCCAGAATCTTTGAGAGAAATGGAAGATTCGATATAGGTCTGTAGTTGGCTAGTTCATCAGGATTTAAGCTGAGGTTTTTCAAAAGCGGTTTAATTACAGCATATTTAAAGGACTGAGGAACAAAGCCATTTTTCTAATGACATATTTATTATGTTATGGATGGAACCTATTATTAAGTGGAGAGCTTCTTTGAGGAGTTTGACTGGAATGAAGTCGAACAAACAAGTTGATGGTTTGGGCGACATGATGACTGAGTAATCTCCACCTCATCGACAGGAGTAAATTTGTCTAATGCTGTGCGAGGATTTATGTGGGAGATTGGTGTTACAGACTGGATTTGCAGAATTTGCTCGGGGCTGATTTTTGGAGTGGCTTCGTTGATCTTGTCTCTAATGGTTATAATTTTGTAATCGAAGAATTCAAGAAAGTCACAACTGAACTTCAAAGGGAGAAGAGACTCAGGGGCAGTGTGTGAGTTTGTCAGCCTGGCTACAGTGCTGAACAGAAATCTGGGGTTGCTTTTGTTTACTTCTATTAGGTTTGAATAGTATCTGGTTTGTGCTTTTACTTGAAGCGGCCTTATAAGAGAGCAGGCAGAGCTTCCATGCCTTCAGAGACTGCTCGGGCCTTGGCGGCGTAGAACTTCTCTGTGCGTCTTACGTGTTGTTTTAGTGATCTCAGTTCTGGAGTAAACCAAGGAGCCGGAGGTCTTGGTTTAATGCTTTTCTGTTTTAGCGGAGCTGCAACATCGAGAGCAGATTTTAAGGTGAGCATTGTCCTATCAACAAACTGATCCATGATAATTGGATTAAAGTTGTTCTCATTGTCACATATCATTTATTACTGGCTCGATTATTTCTTTGAACTCGGCTACCGATTTTTCTGATATTGTTCTTTTCATTATAGTTTTCTCCTGCAGAGCTGGATAGTCTTTTAGTACGAATTGAAAGGTTATTAAAAAATGGTCAGAGAGTTTAGGGTTTTGAGGAATTACAAGTAAATCACTAATCTCAATACCATAAGTTAGGACGAGATCGAGAGTGTGATTGTGACAGTGAGTCGGCTTGTTCACACTCTGGGTAAAACCGATCCCATCCAGGAGAGCACCAAAAGCACTGCTGAGGCTCACTGCTGTTATCAACATGAATGTTGAAATCTCCAACTATAACAATCCTTTCCCATTCCAAAACTAAACTTGAAATAAAGTCAGAAAACTCTGTCAGAAACTCGGCATAAGGACCAGGAGGTCGGTAGATTGTTATAAATATAACAGCTTTTTGGTTTTTCCAGTTGGTGCACGTAATAGATAGTGCGAGGCTTTCAAAGGAGTGGAATGTATAATTAGATTTGAGGCTGAGAATTAGGCTGGAGTGAGAAATGACGGCCACACCGCCACCTCGACCTGTGCTCCTGGCACTTTGAAAGTTCACGTGACTTGGAGGTGTAGATTCGTTTAGTCTAACATAATCATTTTCCTGAAGCCATGTTTCAGTTAAAGCTAGAAGATCAATATTAAAGTCGCCAATTAATTCATTTATTAATGAATTAATTGGCGTAGTAGTAACAGGGTGTGTGAGGTGTGTGTGAGGTGTGTGAGGGTGTAACAGGGTGTGTGAGGTGTGTGAGGTGTGTGTGAGGTGTGTGTGAGGTGTGTGAGGGTGTAACAGGGTGTGTGAGGTGTGTGTGAGGTGTAACAGGGTGTAACAGGGTGTGTGAGGTGTGTGTGAGGTGTAACAGGGTGTAACAGGGTGTGTGAGGTGTGTGTGAGGTGTGTGTGAGGTGTGTGAGGGTGTAACAGGGTGTGTGAGGTGTGTGTGAGGTGTGTGAGGTGTGTGTGAGGTGTGTGAGGTGTGTGTGAGGTGTGTGAGGGTGTAACAGGGTGTGTGAGGAGTGTGAGGTGTGTGTGAGGTGTGTGAGGTGTGTGAGGGTGTAACAGGGTGTGTGAGGTGTGTGTGTGAGGTGTGTGTGAGGTGTGTGAGGGTGTAACAGGGTGTGTGAGGTGTGTGAGGTGTGTGAGGTGTGTGAGGTGTGTGAGGTGTGTGTGAGGTGTGTGTGAGGTGTGTGAGGTGTGTGTGAGGTGTGTGAGGTGTGTGTGAGGTGTGTGAGGGTGTAACAGGGTGTGTGAGGTGTGTGAGGTGTGTGAGGTGTGTGTGAGGTGTGTGAGGGTGTAACAGGGTGTGTGAGGTGTGTGAGGTGTGTGTGAGGTGTGTGTGAGGTGTGTGAGGGTGTAACAGGGTGTGTGAGGTGTGTGAGGGTGTAACAGGGTGTGTGAGGTGTGTGAGGTGTGTGAGGTGTGTGTGAGGTGTGTGAGGGTGTAACAGGGTGTGTGAGGTGTGTGAGGTGTGTGTGTGAGGTGTGTGTGAGGTGTGTGAGGGTGTAACAGGGTGTGTGAGGTGTGTGTGTGAGGTGTGTGAGGTGTGTGAGGTGTGTGAGGTGTGTGAGGTGTGTGTGAGGTGTGTGTGAGGTGTGTGTGAGGTGTGTGAGGGTGTAACAGGGTGTGTGAGGTGTGTGAGGTGTGTGAGGTGTGTGTGAGGTGTGTGAGGGTGTAACAGGGTGTGTGAGGTGTGTGAGGTGTGTGAGGTGTGTGAGGTGTGTGTGAGGTGTGTGTGAGGTGTGTGTGAGGTGTGTGAGGGTGTAACAGGGTGTGTGAGGTGTGTGAGGGTGTAACAGGGTGTGTGAGGTGTGTGAGGTGTGTGTGAGGTGTGTGTGAGGTGTGTGTGAGGTGTGTGTGAGGTGTGTGAGGTGTGTGTGAGGTGTGTGTGAGGTGTGTGTGAGGTGTGTGAGGTGTGTGTGAGGTGTGTGAGGGTGTAACAGGGTGTGTGAGGTGTGTGTGAGGTGTGTGTGAGGTGTGTGAGGTGTGTGTGAGGTGTGTGAGGGTGTAACAGGGTGTGTGAGGTGTGTGAGGTGTGTGTGAGGTGTGTGTGAGGTGTGTGAGGGTGTAACAGGGTGTGTGAGGTGTGTGTGAGGTGTGTGTGAGGTGTGTGAGTGTGTAACAGGGTGTGTGAGGAGTGTGAGATGTGTTAGAGGTGTGTGAGGTGTGTGAGGTGGTAACAGGTTGTTTGAGGTGTGTGTGAGGAATTGTGTGAGCTGTGTGTGTGAGGTGTGTGAGGGTGTAACAGGGTGTGGTGTGTGAGGTGTGTGTGAGGTGTGTGTGAGGTGTGTGAGGGTGTAACAGGGTGTGTGAGGTGTGTGAGGTGTGTGAGGTGTGTGTGAGGTGTGTGTGAGGTGTGTGTGAGGTGTGTGTGAGGTGTGTGAGGTGTGTGAGGGTGTAACAGGGTGTGTGAGGTGTGTGAGGTGTGTGTGAGGTGTGTGTGAGGTGTGTGTGAGGTGTGTGAGGTGTGTGAGGTGTGTGAGGTGTGTGTGAGGTGTGTGTGAGGTGTGTGTGAGGTGTGTGTGAGGTGTGTGTGAGGTGTGTGAGGTGTGTGTGAGGTGTGAGAGTGTGTGAGTGGGGTGTGTGAGGTGTGTGTGTGGTGTGTGTGGGTGTAACATGGTGTGTGATGTGTGTGAGGTGTGTGAGTGTGTGTGAGGTGTGTGAGGTGTGTGAGGTGTGTGTGAGGTGTGTGAGGTGTGTGAGGGTGTAACAGGGTGTGTGAGGTGTGTGAGGTGTGTGTGAGGTGTGTGTGAGGTGTGTGTGAGGTGTGTGTGTGGTGTGTGAGGTGTGTGTGAGGTGTGTGAGGTGTGTGTGAGGTGTGTGAGGTGTGTGTGAGGTGTGTGAGGTGTGTGTGAGGTGTGTGTGTGAGGGGTGTGTGAGGTGTGTGTGAGGTGTGTGTGAGGTGTGTGTGAGGTGTGTGTGAGGTGTGTGAGGGTGTAACAGGGTGTGTGAGGTGTGTGTGAGGTGTAACAGGGTGTAACAGGGTGTGTGAGGTGTGTGTGAGGTGTGTGAGGGTGTAACAGGGTGTGTGAGGTGTGTGTGAGGTGTGTGAGGTGTGTGTGAGGTGTGTGAGGTGTGTGTGAGGTGTGTGAGGGTGTAACAGGGTGTGTGAGGTGTGTGTGAGGTGTGTGTGAGGTGTGTGAGGTGTGTGAGGGTGTAACAGGGTGTGTGAGGTGTGTGTGTGAGGTGTGTGTGAGGTGTGTGAGGGTGTAACAGGGTGTGTGAGGTGTGTGTGAGGTGTGTGTGAGGTGTGTGAGGGTGTAACAGGGTGTGTGAGGTGTGTGAGGGTGTAACAGGGTGTGTGAGGTGTGTGAGGGTGTAACAGGGTGTGTGAGGTGTGTGTGAGGTGTGTGTGAGGTGTGTGTGAGGTGTGTGAGGTGTGTGAGGGTGTAACAGGGTGTGTGAGGTGTGTGAGGTGTGTGTGAGGTGTGTGTGAGGTGTGTGTGAGGTGTGTGTGAGGTGTGTGTGAGGTGTGTGTGAGGTGTGTGAGGGTGTAACAGGGTGTGTGAGGTGTGTGAGGTGTGTGTGAGGTGTGTGTGAGGTGTGTGAGGGTGTAACAGGGTGTGTGAGGTGTGTGAGGTGTGTGAGGTGTGTGTGAGGTGTGTGTGAGGTGTGTGAGGTGTGTGTGAGGTGTGTGTGAGGTGTGTGTGAGGTGTGTGAGGTGTGTGTGAGGTGTGTGTGAGGTGTGTGTGAGGTGTGTGTGAGGTGTAACAGGTGTGTGTGAGTGTGTGAGGTGTGTGTGAGGTGTGTGTGAGGTGTGTGAGGTGTGTGTGAGGTGTGAGGTGTGTGTGAGGTGTGTGATGTGTGTGAGGTGTGTGTGGTGTGTGTTTGGTGTGTGAGGTGTGTGAGTGGTGTGTGAGGTGTGTGTGAGGTGTGTGAGGTGTGTGTGAGGTGTGTGTGAGGTGTGTGTGAGGTGTGTGAGGTGTGTGTGAGGTGTGTGAGGTGTGTGTGAGGTGTGTGAGGTGTGTGTGAGGGTGTAACAGGGTGTGTGAGGTGTGTGAGGGTGTGTGTGAGGTGTGTGTGAGGTGTGTGTGAGGTGTGTGAGGGTGTAACAGGGTGTGTGAGGTGTGTGTGAGGTGTGTGAGGTGTGTGTGAGGTGTGTGAGGTGTGTGTGAGGTGTGTGAGGGTGTAACAGGGTGTGTGAGGTGTGTGAGGTGTGTGTGAGGTGTGTGAGGGTGTAACAGGGTGTGTGAGGTGTGTGAGGTGTGTGAGGGTGTGTGTGAGGTGGTTGAGGTGTGTGTGAGGTGTGTGTGAGGTGTGTGTGAGGTGTGTGAGGTGTGTGTGAGGTGTGTGAGGGTGTAACAGGGTGTGTGAGGTGTGTGTGAGGTGTGTGTGAGGTGTGTGAGGGTGTAACAGGGTGTGTGAGGGTGTACCAGGGTGTGTGAGGTGTGTGTGAGGTGTGTGTGAGGTGTGTGAGGGTGTAACAGGGTGTGTGAGGTGTGTGAGGTGTGTGTGAGGTGTGTGTGAGGTGTGTGTGAGGTGTGTGAGGTGTGTGAGGTGTGTGTGAGGTGTGTGAGGGTGTAACAGGGTGTGTGAGGTGTGTGTGAGGTGTGTGTGAGGTGTGTGAGGGTGTAACAGGGTGTGTGAGGTGTGTGAGTGTTTAAAAGGGGGTTTGAGGTGTGTGAGGTGTGTGTGAGGTGTGTGTGAGGTGTGTGAGGGGTGTGTGAGGTGTGTGTGAGGTGTGTGTGAGGTGTGTGTGAGGTGTGTGTGGGGTGTGATGTGTGTGAGGTGTGTGAGGTGTGTGAGGTGTGTGAGGTGTGTGTGAGGTGTGTGAGGGTGTAACAGGGTGTGTGAGGTGTGTGAGGTGTGTGTGAGGTGTGTGAGGGTGTAACAGGGTGTGTGAGGTGTGTGTGAGGTGTAACAGGGTGTAACAGGGTGTGTGAGGTGTGTGTGAGGTGTAACAGGGTGTAACAGGGTGTGTGAGGTGTGTGTGAGGTGTGTGGAAAGGTGTGTGAGGGTGTAACAGGGTGTGTGAGGTGTGTGTGAGGTGTGTGAGGTGTGTGTGAGGTGTGTGAGGTGTGTGTGAGGGTGTAACAGGGTGTGTGAGGAGTGTGAGGTGTGTGTGAGGTGTGTGAGGTGTGTGAGGGTGTAACAGGGTGTGTGAGGTGTGTGTGTGAGGTGTGTGAGGTGTGTGTGAGGTGTGTGAGGGTGTAACAGGGTGTGTGAGGTGTGTGAGGGTGTAACAGGGTGTGTGAGGGTGTAACAAGGTGTGTGAGGTGTGTGAGGTGTGTGTGAGGTGTGTGTGAGGTGTGTGAGGGTGTAACAGGGTGTGTGAGGTGTGTGAGGGTGTAACAGGGTGTGTGAGGGTGTAACAAGGTGTGTGAGGTGTGTGAGGTGTGTGTGAGGTGTGTGTGAGGTGTGTGTGAGGTGTGTGTGAGGTGTGTGAGGGTGTAACAGGGTGTGTGAGGGTGTAACAGGGTGTGTGAGGGTGTAACAGGGTGTGTGAGGTGTGTGAGGTGTGTGTGAGGTGTGTGAGGTGTGTGTGAGGTGTGTGAGGTGTGTGAGGTGTGTGTGAGGTGTGTGAGGTGTGTGTGAGGTGTGTGAGGTGTGTGAGGGTGTAACAGGGTGTGTGAGGTGTGTGTGAGGTGTGTGAGGTGTGTGTGAGGTGTGTGAGGTGTGTGTGAGGTGTGTGTGAGGTGTGTGTGAGGTGTGTTAGGTGTGTGTGGGTGTAACAGGGTGTGTGAGGTGTGTGAGGTGTGTGTGAGGTGTGTGTGAGGTGTGTGTGAGGTGTGTGAGGTGTGTGTGAGGTGTGTGAGGTGTGTGAGGGTGTAACAGGGTGTGTGAGGTGTGTGAGGTGTGTGAGGTGTGTGTGAGGTGTGTGTGAGGTGTGTGTGAGGTGTGTGAGGTGTGTGAGGTGTGTGTGAGGTGTGTGTGAGGTGTGTGTGAGGTGTGTGAGGTGTGTGAGGTGTGTGTGAGAGTGTGTGAGGTGTGTGTGAGGTGTGTGTGAGGTGTGTGAGGTGTGTGTGAGGTGTGTGAGGTGTGTGTGAGGTGTAACAGGGTGTGTGGTGTGTGTGAGGTGTGTGTGAGGTGTGTGTGAGAGTGTGTGTGAGGTGTAACAGGGTGTGTGAGAGTGTGTGTGAGGTGTGTGAGGTGTGTGTTAGGTGTGTGTGAGGGTGTGTGTGAGGTGTAACAGGGTGTGTTAGTGGTGTGAGGTGTGTGAGGTGTGTGAGGGTGTAACAGGGTGTGTGAGGTGTGTGAGGTGTGTGTGAGGTGTGTGAGGTGTGTGAGGTGTGTGTGAGGTGTGTGAGGTGTGTGTGAGGTGTGTGTGAGGTGTGTGAGGTGTGTGAGGTGTGTGTGAGGTGTGTGAGGGTGTAACAGGGTGTGTGAGGTGTGTGTGAGGTGTGTGAGGTGTGTGAGGGTGTAACAGGGTGTGTGAGGTGTGTGAGGTGTGTGAGGGTGTAACAGGGTGTGTGAGGTGTGTGAGGTGTGTGTGAGGTGTGTGTGAGGTGTAACGGGGGGTGTGAGGTGTGTGAGGTGTAACAGGGTGTAACAGGGTGTGTGAGGTGTGTGTGAGGTGTGTGAGGGTGTAACAGGGTGTGTGAGGTGTGTGAGGTGTGTGAGGGTGTAACAGGGTGTGTGAGGTGTGTGTGAGGTGTGTGAGGTGTGTGAGGTGTGTGAGGTGTGTGTGAGGTGTAACAGGGTGTGTGAGGTGTGAGGTGTGTGTGAGGTGTGTGAGAGTGTGTGTGAGGTGTAACAGGGTGTGTGAGGGTGTGTGAGGTGTGTGAGGTGTGTGAGGTGTAACAGGGTGTGTGAGGTGTGTGAGGTGTGTGTGAGGTGTGTGTGAGTGTGTGTGAGGTGTGAGGTGTAACAGGGTGTGTGAGTGTGTGAGTGTAACAGGGTGTGTGAGGTGTAACAAGGTGTGTGAGGTGTGTGTGAGGTGTGTGAGGTGTGTGTGAGGTGTGTGTGAGGTGTGTGTGAGGTGTGTTAGGGTGTAACAGGGTGTGTGAGGGTGTAACAGGGTGTGTGAGGGTGTAACAGGGTGTGTGAGGTGTGTGAGGTGTGTGTGAGGTGTGTGTGAGGTGTGTGTGAGGTGTGTGTGTGTGTGTGTGTGTGAGGCGTGTGTGTGTGTGAGGTGTGTGTGAGGTGTGTGTGAGGTGTGTGAGGTGTGTGAGGTGTGTGAGGTGTGTGAGGTGTGTGAGGTGTGTGAGGTGTGTGTGAGGTGTGTGAGGTGTGTGTGAGGTGTGTGTGAGGTGTGTGAGGTGTGTGAGGTGTGTGTGAGGTGTGTGAGGGTGTAACAGTGTGTGTGAGGTGTGTGAGGTGTGTGTGAGGTGTGTGTGAGGTGTGTGAGGTGTGTGAGGTGTGTGTGAGGTGTGTGTGAGGTGTGTGTGAGGTGTGTGTGAGGTGTGAGGTGTGTGTGAGGTGTGTGTGAGGTG
The DNA here is from genome assembly GCA_034769755.1 of Odontamblyopus lacepedii. Taxonomy (NCBI): domain Eukaryota; kingdom Metazoa; phylum Chordata; class Actinopteri; order Gobiiformes; family Gobiidae; genus Odontamblyopus; species Odontamblyopus lacepedii. The sequence continues at coordinate 114,964 of CM068344.1, read as the reverse complement.
TGTGAGGGTGTAACAGGGTGTGTGAGGTGTGTGTGAGGTGTAACAGGGTGTAACAGGGTGTGTGAGGTGTGTGTGAGGTGTGTGTGAGGTGTGTGAGGGTGTAACAGGGTGTGTGAGGTGTGTGTGAGGTGTGTGAGGTGTGTGAGGTGTGTGAGGTGTGTGTGAGGTGTGTGAGGGTGTAACAGGGTGTGTGAGGTGTGTGAGGGTGTAACAGGGTGTGTGAGGTGTGTGTGAGGTGTGTGTGAGGTGTGTGAGGGTGTAACAGGGTGTGTGAGGTGTGTGAGGTGTGTGTGAGGTGTGTGAGGTGTGTGTGAGGTGTGTGAGGGTGTAACAGGGTGTGTGAGGTGTGTGAGGTGTGTGAGGTGTGTGTGAGGTGTGTGAGGTGTGTGTGAGGTGTGTGTGAGGTGTGTGTGAGGTGTGTGAGGTGTAACAGTGTGTGAAAGGTGTGTGAGTGTGTGTGTGTGTGAGTGTGTGTGTGTGTGAGGTGTGTGTGAGGTGTGTGTGAGGTGTGTGTGAGGTGTGTGAGTTGTGTGTGGTGTTTGTGGGGTGTGAGGTGTGTGAGGTGTGTGAGGTGTGTGATGTGTGTGTGTGGTGTGGTGTGTGAGGTGTGTGAGGTGTGTGTGAGGTGTGTGTGAGGTGTGTGAGGTGTGTGAGGTGTGTGTGAGGTGTGTGAGGTGTGTGTGAGGTGTGTGTGAGGTGTGTGAGGTGTGTGTGAGGTGTGTGTGAGGTGTGTGTGAGGTGTGTGTGAGGTGTGTGAGGTGTGTGTGAGGTGTGTGAGGTGTGTGAGGTGTGTGTGAGGTGTGTGAGGTGTGTGAGGTGTGTGAGTGTGTGTGAGTGTGTGAGGTGTGTGTGAGGTGTGAGGTGTGTGAGGTGTGTGAGGTGTGTGAGGTGTGTGTGAGGTGTGTGTGTGGTGTGTGTGAGGTGTGAGGTGTGTGTGAGGTGTGTGTGAGGTGTGTGAGGTGTGTGTGAGGTGTGTGTGAGGTGTGTGAGGTGTGTGAGGTGTGTGTGAGGTGTGTGTGAGGTGTGTGAGGTGTGTGTGAGGTGTGTGAGGTGTGTGAGGTGTGTGTGAGGTGTGTGAGGTGTGTGAGGTGTGTGTGGTGTGTGTGAGGTGTGTGTGAGGTGTGTGTGAGGTGTGTGAGGTGTGTGAGGTGTGTGTGTGTGTGAGGTGTGTGTGAGGTGTGTGTGAGGTGTGTGTGGTGTGTGAGGTGTGTGTGAGGTGTGTGAGGTGTGTGAGGTGTGTGAGGTGTGTGTGAGGTGTGTGAGGTGTGTGTGAGGTGTGTGAGGTGTGTGAGGTGTGTGAGGTGTGTGAGGTGTGTGTGTGTGAGGTGTGTGAGGTGTGTGAGGTGTGTGAGGTGTGTGTGAGGGTTGTGTGTGTGTGGTGTTTGATGTGTTTTTGGTGTGTGAGGTGTGTGTGATGTGTGTGTGGGGTGTGTGGTGTGTGAGGTGTGTGAGGTGTGTGAGGTGTGTGTGAGTGTGTGAGGTGTGTGTGTGAGGTGTGTGAGGTGTGTGAGTGTGAGGTGTGTGTGAGGTGTGTGTGAGGTGTGTGTGAGGTGTGTGAGGTGTGTGTGAGGTGTGTGAGGTGTGTGTGAGGTGTGTGTGAGGTGTGTGTGAGGTGTGTGTGAGGTGTGTGTGAGGTGTGTGTGAGGTGTGTGAGGTGTGTGAGGTGTGTGTGAGGTGTGTGAGGTGTGTGAGTGTGTGTGTGTGTGTGTGGTGTGTGAGGTGTGTGTGAGGTGTGTGTGTGGTGTGTGTGAGGTGTGTGTGAGGTGTGTGAGGTGTGTGTGAGGTGTGTGAGGTGTGTGTGTGAGGTGTGTGAGGTGTGTGTGAGGTGTGTGAGGTGTGTGAGGTGTGTGTGAGGTGTGTGTGAGGTGTGTGAGGTGTGTGAGGGTGTAACAGGGTGTGTGAGGTGTGTGAGGTGTGTGTGAGGTGTGTGTGTGGTGTGTGAGGTGTGTGAGGTGTGTGTGAGGTGTGTGTGTGAGGTGTGTGTGAGGTGTGTGTGTGGTGTGTGAGTGTGTGAGTGTGAGGTGTGTAACAGGTGTGTGTGTGTGAGGTGTGTGAGGTGTGTGAGGTGTGTGTGAGGTGTGTGAGGTGTAACAGGGTGTGTGAGGTGTGAGGTGTGTGAGGTGTGTGTGAGGTGAGGTGTGTGAGGTGTGTGTGAGGTGTGTGTGAGGTGTGTGTGTGAGGTGTGTGTGTGAGGTGTGTGAGGTGTGTGTGAGGTGTGTGAGGTGTGTGAGGTGTGTGTGAGGTGTGTGAGGTGTGTGTGAGGTGTGTGAGGTGTGTGAGGTGTGTGATGTGTGTGTGTTGTGTGTGTGGTGTGTGGGGTGTGTGAGGGGTGTGTGAGGTGTGTGTGGTGTGTGTGAGGTGTGTGTGAGGTGTGTGAGGTGTGTGTGAGGTGTGTGTGAGGTGTGTGAGGTGTGTGAGGTGTGTGTGAGGTGTGTGAGGTGTGTGTGAGGTGTGTGAGGTGTGTGAGGTGTGTGTGAGGTGTGTGAGGGTGTACCAGGGTGTGTGAGGTGTAACAGGGTGTGTGTGAGGTGTGTGTGAGGTGTGTGAGGTGTGAGGTGTGAGGTGTGAGGTGTGTGAGGTGTGTGAGGTGTGTGTGAGGGGTGTGTGCGGTGTGTGCGGTGTGTGTGAGGTGTGTGTGAGGTGTGTGAGGGTGTAACAGGGTGTGTGCGGTGTGTGAGGTGTGTGAGGTGTGTGTGAGGTGTGTGAGGTGTGTGTGAGGTGTGTGAGGTGTGTGAGGTGTGTGTGAGGTGTGTGAGGTGTGTGTGGAGTGTGGTGTGTGAGGAGTGAGGTGTGTGAGGTGTGAGGTGTGTGTGAGGTGTGTGAGGTGTGTGTGAGGTGTGTGTGAGGTGTGTGAGGTGTGTGAGTGTGAGGTGTGTGTGAGGTGTGTGTGAGGTGTGTGAGGAGTGTGTGTGTGTGGTGTGTGTGCGGTGTGAGGTGTGTGTGCGGGGTGTGTGAGGTGTGTGTGGTTTGATCTGGGTGTGTGAGGTGTGTGTGAGGAGTGTGAGGGTGTAACAGGGTGTGTGAGGTGTGTGTGAGGTGTGTGTGAGGTGTGTGTGAGGTGTGTGTGAGGTGTGTGAGAGGTGTGTGAGAGGTGTGTGAGGTGTGAGTGGTGTAACAGGGTGTGTGAGGTGTGTGTGAGGTGTGTGTGAGGTGTGTGAGGAGTGTGAGGGTGTAACAGGGTGTAACAGGGTGTGTGAGGTGTGTGTGAGGTGTGTGAGGAGTGTGAGGTTGTAACAGGGTGTGTGAGGTGTGTGAGGTGTGTGAGGTGTGTGAGGTGTGTGTGAGGTGTGTGTGAGGTGTGTGAGGTGTGTGTGAGGTGTGTGAGGGTGTAACAGGGTGTGTGAGGTGTGTGTGAGGTGTGTGTGAGGTGTGTGTGAGGTGTGTGAGGTGTGTGTGAGGTGTGTGTGAGGTGTGTGTGAGGTGTGTGAGGTGTGTGTGAGGTGTGTGTGAGGTGTGTGAGGTGTGTGAGGTGTGTGTGAGGTGTGTGAGGTGTGTGAGGTGTGTGTGAGGTGTGTGAGGTGTGTGAGGTGTGTGAGGTGTGTGAGGTGTGTGAGGTGTGTGTGAGGTGTGTGTGAGGTGTGTGTGGGGTGTGTGAGGGGTGTGTGAGGTGTGTGAGGTGTGTGTGAGGTGTGTGTGAGGTGTGTGTGAGGTGTGTGAGGTGTGTGAGGTGTGTGTGAGGTGTGTGAGGTGTGTGTGGTGTGTGAGGTGTGTGTGGGTGTGTGGTGTGTGTGTGAGGTGTGTGAGGTGTGTGTGAGGTGTGTGTGAGGTGTGTGTGAGGTGTGTGAGGTGTGTGAGGTGTGTGTGAGGTGTGTGTGAGGTGTGTGAGGTGTGTGAGGTGTGTGAGGTGTGTGTGAGGTGTGTGAGGTGTGTGTGTTGTGTGTGCTGTGTGTGTGGTGTGTGTGGTGTGTGTGTGGTGTGTGTGAGGTGTGTGAGGTGTGTGAGGTGTGTGAGGTGTGTGTGAGGTGTGTGAGGTGAGGTGTGTGAGGTGTGTGAGGTGTGTGAGGTGTGTGTGAGGTGTGTGTGTGGTGTGTGAGGTGTGTGTGATGTGTGTGAGGTGTGTGAGGTGTGTGAGGTGTGTGAGGTGTGTGTGAGGTGTGTGAGGTGTGTGTGAGGTGTGTGAGGTGTGTGAGGTGTGTGTGAGGTGTGTGTGAGGTGTGTGTGAGGTGTGTGTGAGGTGTGGTGTGAGGTGTGTGAGGTGTGTGAGAGGTGTGTGTGAGGTGTGTGAGGTGTGTGTGAGGTGTGTGAGGTGTGTGAGGTGTGTGTGAGGTGTGTGTGAGGTGTGTGGTGTGTGAGGTGTGTGTGAGGTGTGTGTGAGGTGTGTGTGAGGTGTGTGAGGTGTGTGTGAGGTGTGTGAGGTGTGTGACGTGTGTGAGGTGTGTGAGGTGTGTGAGGTGTGTGAGGTGTGTGAGGTGTGTGAGGTGTGTGTCGTGTGTGAGGTGTGTGAGGTGTGTGTCGTGTGTGAGGTGTGTGAGGTGTGTGAGGTGTGTGAGGTGTGTGACGTGTGTGAGGTGTGTGAGGTGTGTGACGTGTGTGAGGTGTGTGAGGTGTGTGTGAGGTGTGTGAGGTGTGTGAGGTGTGTGTGAGGTGTGTGTGAGGTGTGTGTGAGGTGTGTGTGAGGTGTGAGTGGTTTGTGTGAGGTGTGTGTGAGGTGTGTGAGGTGTGTGAGGTGTGTGTGAGGTGTGTGAGGTGTGTGTGAGGTGTGTGAGGTGTGTGTGAGGTGTGTGAGGTGTGTGTGTGAGGTGTGTGAGGTGTGTGTGAGGTGTGTGTGAGGTGTGTGTGTGGTGTGTGTGTGGTGTGTGAGGTGTGTGAGGTGTGTGAGGTGTGTGTGAGGTGTGTGAGTGTGTTATTTGTGTGTGAGGTGTGTGTGTGGTGTGTGAGGTGTGTGTGAGGTGTGTGAGGTGTGTGAGGTGTGTGTGAGGTGTGTGTGAGGTGTGTGAGGTGTGTGTGAGGTGTGTGAGGTGTGTGAGGTGTGTGAGGTGTGTGTGAGGTGTGTGAGGTGTGTGTGAGGTGTGTGAGGTGTGTGTGAGGTGTGTGTGAGGTGTGTGTGAGGTGTGTGAGGTGTAACAGGGTGTGTGAGGTGTGTGAGGTGTGTGAGGTGTGTGTGAGGTGTGTGTGAGGTGTGTGAGGTGTGTGTGAGGTGTGTGTGAGGTGTGTGTGAGGTGTGTGTGAGGTGTGTGTGAGGTGTGTGTGAGGTGTGTGAGGTGTGTGTGAGGTGTGTGTGGTGTGTGGTGTGTGTGGTGTGTGAGGTGTGTGTGAGGTGTGTGAGGTGTGTGTGAGGTGTGTGTGAGGTGTAAGTGTGTGAGGTGTGTGTGTGAGGTGTGTGAGGTGTGAGGTGTGTGAGGTGTGTGAGGTGTGTGAGGTGTGTGAGTTGTGTGTGTGAGGTGTGTGTGTGGTGTGTGTGAGGTGTGTGTGAGGTGTGTGTGAGGTGTGTGTGAGGTGTGTGTGAGGTGTGTGTGAGGTGTGTGAGGTGTGTGTGAGGTGTGTGTGAGGTGTGTGAGGTGTGTGAGGTGTGTGTGAGGTGTGTGTGAGGTGTGTGAGGTGTGTGTGAGGTGTGTGAGGTGTGTGTGAGGTGTGTGACGTGTGTGAGGTGTGTGAGGTGTGTGAGGTGTGTGAGGTGTGTGAGGTGTGTGAGGTGTGTGTCGTGTGTGAGGTGTGTGAGGTGTGTGAGGTGTGTGAGGTGTGTGAGGTGTGTGAGGTGTGTGAGGTGTGTGAGGTGTGTGAGGTGTGTGAGGTGTGTGAGGTGTGTGAGGTGTGTGAGGTGTGTGAGGTGTGTGAGGTGTGTGAGGTGTGTGAGGTGTGTGAGGTGTGTGAGGTGTGTGACGTGTGTGAGGTGTGTGAGGTGTGTGAGGTGTGTGAGGTGTGTGAGGTGTGTGAGGTGTGTGAGGTGTGTGAGGTGTGTGAGGTGTGTGACGTGTGTGAGGTGTGTGACGTGTGTGACGTGTGTGTGAGGTGTGTGAGGTGTGTGTGAGGTGTGTGTTGTGTGAGGTGTGTGAGGTGTGTGAGGTGTGAGGTGTGTGAGTTGTGTGAGGTGTGTGAGGTGTGTGAGGTGTGTGAGGTGTGTGTGAGGTGTGTGAGGTGTGTGTGAGGTGTGTGAGGTGTGTGAGGTGTGTGAGGTGTGTGTGAGGTGTGTGAGGTGTGTGAGGTGTGTGAGGTGTGTGAGGTGTGTGAGGTGTGTGAGGTGTGTGAGGTGTGTGAGGTGTGTGAGGTGTGTGAGGTGTGTGAGGTGTGTGAGGTGTGTGAGGTGTGTGAGGTGTGTGAGGTGTGTGAGGTGTGTGTGAGGTGTGTGAGGTGTGTGAGGTGTGTGAGGTGTGTGTGAGGTGTGTGTGAGGTGTGTGAGGTGTGTGTGAGGTGTGTGTGAGGTGTGTGAGGTGTGTGTGAGGTGTGTGAGGTGTGTGTGAGGTGTGTGTGAGGTGTGTGAGGTGTGTGAGGTGTGTGTGAGGTGTGTGTGAGGTGTGTGTGAGGTGTGTGAGGTGTGTGTGAGGTGTGTGTGAGGTGTGTGTGAGGTGTGTGTGAGGTGTGTGTGAGGTGTGTGTGAGGTGTGTGTGAGGTGTGTGTGAGGTGTGTGAGGGTGTAACAGGGTGTGTGAGGTGTGTGAGGTGTGTGAGGTGTGTGAGGGTGTAACAGGGTGTGTGAGGTGTGTGAGGTGTGTGTGAGGTGTGTGTGAGGTGTGTGTGAGGTGTGTGAGGTGTGTGTGAGGTGTGTGTGAGGTGTGTGAGGGTGTAACAGGGTGTGTGAGGTGTGTGAGGTGTGTGTGAGGTGTGTGTGAGGTGTGTGTGAGGTGTGTGTGAGGTGTGTGTGAGGTGTGTGTGAGGTGTGTGTGAGGTGTGTGAGGTGTGTGAGGTGTGTGAGGGTGTAACAGGGTGTGTGAGGTGTGTGAGGTGTGTGTGAGGTGTGTGTGAGGTGTGTGTGAGGTGTGTGAGGTGTGTGTGAGGTGTGTGAGGTGTGTGTGAGGTGTGTGAGGTGTGTGTGAGGTGTGTGTGAGGTGTGTGTGAGGTGTGTGTGAGGTGTGTGAGGTGTGTGTGAGGTGTGTGAGGTGTGTGAGGTGTGTGAGGTGTGTGAGGTGTGTGTGAGGTGTGTGTGAGGTGTGTGAGGTGTGTGTGAGGTGTGTGTGAGGTGTGTGTGAGGTGTGTGTGAGGTGTGTGAGGGTGTAACAGGGTGTGTGAGGTGTGTGAGGTGTGTGTGAGGTGTGTGTGAGGTGTGTGTGAGGTGTGTGTGAGGTGTGTGTGAGGTGTGTGTGAGGTGTGTGTGAGGTGTGTGAGGGTGTAACAGGGTGTGTGAGGTGTGTGTGAGGTGTGTGTGAGGTGTGTGTACTATTTGTTATTATTTCTGTGGTAATTATAGGACGTCATTTCTGCTCAGCTGACGGAGACAAACTCCACAAAACTAGAGAAGAGAAACGACCTGAGGCTGAGAAACGACCTGAGGCTGAGAAACGACCTGAGGCTGAGAAACGACCTGAGGCTGAGAAACGACCTGAGGCTGAGAAACGACCTGAGGCTGAGAAACGACCTGAGGCTGAGGAAAAGTCTGTGTTATTATAAAATCTGAACCAAAAGCAAAAGACTAAAGACTTAGACAGACTTTTCCTCAGCCTCAGGTCGTTTCTCAGCCTCAGGTCGTTTCACAGCCTCAGGTCGTTTCACAGCCTCAGGTCGTTCCTCAGCCTCAGGTCGTTTCACAGCCTCAGGTCGTTCCTCAGCCTCAGGTCGTTTCACAGCCTCAGGTCGTTTCTCAGCCTCAGGTCGTTTCTCAGCCTCAGGTCGTTTCTCAGCCTCAGGTCGTTCTCCGTTTTGTCCACACGACTCTGAACAGGACTTACCTTTAGTGACCACCAGAGGGAGCCACAGCTGCAGACGTGACCCTCCCGTGTGTCAGATGCCCTCCCGTGTGTCAGATGCCCTCCCCGTGTGTCAGATGCCCTCCCCGTGTGTCAGATGCCCTCCCGTGTGTCAGATGCCTTCCTCGTGTGTCAGATGCCCTCCCCGTGTGTCAGATGCCCTCCCCGTGTGTCAGATGCCCTCCCGTGTGTCAGATGCCCTCCCGTGTGTCAGATGCCCTCCCCGTGTGTCAGATGCCCTCCCGTGTGTCAGATGCCCTCCCCGTGTGTCAGATGCCCTCCCCTGTGTCAGATGCCCTCCCGTGTGTCAGATGCCCTCCCCGTGTGTCAGATGCCCTCCCGTGTGTCAGATGCCCTCCCCTGTGTCAGATGCCCTCCCCTGTGTCAGATGCCCTCCCCGTGTGTCAGATGCCCTCCCGTGTGTCAGATGCCCTCCCGTGTGTCAGATGCGCTCCCCTGTGTCAGATGCCCTCCCGTGTGTCAGATGCCCTCCCCTGTGTCAGATGCCCTCCCGTGTGTCAGATGCCCTCCCGTGTGTCAGATGCCCTCCCGTGTGTCAGATGCCCTCCCGTGTGTCAGATGCCCTCCCGTGTGTCAGATGCCCTCCCGTGTGTCAGATGCCCTCCTCGTGTGTCAGATGCCCTCCCGTGTGTCAGATGCCCTCCCGTGTGTCAGTTGCCTTCCTCGTGTGTCAGATGCCCTCCCGTGTGTCAGATGCCCTCCCCGTGTGTCAGATGCCCTCCCGTGTGTCAGATGCCCTCCCCGTGTGTCAGATGCCCTCCCCGTGTGTCAGATGCCCTCCCGTGTGTCAGATGCCCTCCCTGTGTGTCAGATGCCCTCCCCTGTGTCAGATGCCCTCCCGTGTGTCAGATGCCCTCCCTGTGTGTCAGATGCCCTCCCCTGTGTCAGGTTGTGTCAGATGCCCTCCCGTGTGTCAGATGCCCTCCCGTGTGTCAGATGCCCTCCCGTGTGTCAGATGCCCTCCCCGTGTGTCAGATGCCCTCCCTGTGTGTCAGATGCCCTCCCTGTGTGTCAGATGCCCTCCCTGTGTGTCAGATGCCCTCCCCGTGTGTCAGGTTGTGTCAGATGCCCTCCCCGTGTGTCAGATGCCCTCCCCGTGTGTCAGGTTGTGTCAGATGCCCTCCCGTGTGTCAGATGCCCTCCCGTGTGTCAGATGCCCTCCCCTGTGTCAGATGCCCTCCCGTGTGTCAGATGCCCTCCCCTGTGTCAGATGCCCTCCCGTGTGTCAGATGCCCTCCCGTGTGTCAGATGCCCTCCCGTGTGTCAGATGCCCTCCCGTGTGTCAGATGCCCTCCCCGTGTGTCAGATGCCCTCCCCGTGTGTCAGATGCCCTCCCCGTGTGTCAGATGCCCTCCCGTGTGTCAGATGCCCTCCCGTGTGTCAGATGCCTTCCTCGTGTGTCAGATGCCCTCCCCGTGTGTCAGATGCCCTCCCCGTGTGTCAGATGCCCTCCCGTGTGTCAGATGCCCTCCCGTGTGTCAGATGCCCTCCCGTGTGTCAGATGCCCTCCCCGTGTGTCAGATGCCCTCCCTGTGTGTCAGATGCCCTCCCTGTGTGTCAGATGCCCTCCCGTGTGTCAGATGCCCTCCCTGTGTGTCAGATGCCCTCCCCGTGTGTCAGGTTGTGTCAGATGCCCTCCCCGTGTGTCAGATGCCCTCCCCGTGTGTCAGATGCCCTCCCGTGTGTCAGATGCCCTCCCGTGTGTCAGATGCCCTCCCTGTGTGTCAGATGCCCTCCCTGTGTGTCAGATGCCCTCCCTGTGTGTCAGATGCCCTCCCCGTGTGTCAGGTTGTGTCAGATGCCCTCCCCGTGTGTCAGATGCCCTCCCCGTGTGTCAGGTTGTGTCAGATGCCCTCCCGTGTGTCAGATGCCCTCCCCGTGTGTCAGATGCCCTCCCGTGTGTCAGATGCCCTCCCCGTGTGTCAGATGCCCTCCCTGTGTGTCAGATGCCCTCCCGTGTGTCAGATTGTGTCAGATGCCCTCCCCGTGTGTCAGATGCCCTCCCCGTGTGTCAGGTTGTGTCAGATGCCCTCCCCGTGTGTCAGATGCCCTCCCGTGTGTCAGATGCCCTCCCCGTGTGTCAGATGCCCTCCCCGTGTGTCAGATGCCCTCCCGTGTGTCAGATGCCCTCCCCGTGTGTCAGAAACAGATCCGGGGCCAGTTTCTTCCAAAAGAACTTTATTATTCTGGATCGACGATGTTTTCAGCTCTTTCCAAACTCTGCTCAGACTTTTGTCCTCGTTTCAAATCCTCTAAACTCTTTCTGTGATTTGATGCTACGTTTGATGCTCGTCCACGTCTCGCGCTCGGCTCCGTACAAAACGTCACGAACACTCGACACAATGAAAAAATAGATTTCTGAGGAGAATGAAACTCACGGCCGCAGGTTTTTTTTCTAAAGTTTTGTCTGAGTTTTCGTATAAAATCCCCCTGAACGTGACGTTTCCCTTTGTTTTGTACGAGGTAAATCTCTACGTTTGTAAAATAAATATGACGTAAAAAAGACGGTGACGTCACATGATCATGTACAGGACACGCCCCCTTCACCAGCGCCTCATTCACCAACGGCAAACAGGAAACAAACGAGGTCACCGTGACGACGGAGAAACCGAAAACAAACGAGGTCACCGTGACGACGGAGAGACCGAAAACAAACGAGGTCACCGTGACGACGGAGAAACCGAAAACAAACGAGGTCACCGTGACGACGGAGAAACCGAAAACAAACGAGGTCACCGTGACGACGGAGAAACCGAAAACAAACGAGGTCACCGTGACGACGGAGAAACCGAAAACAAACGAGGTCACCGTGACGACGGAGAAACAGGAAACAAACGAGGTCACCGTGACGACGGAGAAACCGAAAACAAACGAGGTCACCGTGACGACGGAGAGACCGAAAACAAACGAGGTCACCGTGACGACGGAGAAACAGGAAACAAACGAGGTCACCGTGACGACGGAGAAACCGAAAACAAACGAGGTCACCGTGACGACGGAGAAACCGAAAACAAACGAGGTCACCGTGACGACGGAGAAACCGAAAACAAACGAGGTCACCGTGACGACGGAGAAACCGAAAACAAACGAGGTCACCGTGACGACGGAGAAACCGAAAACAAACGAGGTCACCGTGACGACGGAGAAACCGAAAACAAACGAGGTCACCGTGACGACGGAGAAATAAAACCAGAAATACACAATTCTGTTTTAAAGAGTCCCGTTTCACAGCCCGTTTACATGTACACGGATATTTTTAAAAATGGAGAAATTTGCCTTCGTTTGTAACTGGAGAATTCGCCTCTGAAAATGAATCTTTCTAAAAACTCGGCTAAAGTAGAGATTTGGCGTTTGCGTAAAGTGACATAAACGGCGTTTTAGGCGGTGACGCCAAAGTGAGACCAGTGTTCAGGTGTTTCTGTGGTGCTGATCAGAAGCGTCTCACTCGTCCTGCATTTGCACAGCTGATGTTTCAGATCCACCAAGAGACGAATGAGGCGAAGGAGCTCATCGATTTTCCCTGTTCTCCTCACGACCTGAAGACCCAATCGCGTCATTGCCAACGCTGCCGTTTTTCGCTGTCTGGTTTGTCCTGGAGGAGTGAACATTTTAGGATGTGGCGTCATCACTGCTGTTCCTCTGCGACTCGCCGCGTCAAAACTCCTGAATCTGAGGCCCTGTTGGCTGCAGAGCGTTTTCCTTCTTCCTGCACTGACCCCTAGAGGCTCGGAGTAGTTATGACGGCGTCGACAGCAGATTTATGCGGGTTCATGTAAACGATGCTGTGAAACGGAGCGAGGGAAATATCCCTGTACATGTAAACGGGACCTAAACCAGGTCTAAACCAGGTCTAAACCAGGTCTAAACCAGGTCTAAACCAGGTCTAAACCAGGTCTAAACCAGGTCTAAACCAGGTCTAAACCAGGACTAAACCAGGTCTAAACCAGGTCTAAACCAGGTCTAAACCAGGTCTAAACCAGGTCTAAACCAGGACTAAACCAGGTCTAAACCAGGACTAAACCAGGTCTAAACCAGGTCTAAACCAGGTCTAAACCAGGACTGAACCAGGACTAAACCAGGACTAAACCAGGACTTACACAAGGTTCTCTTGTCTAAGGTTTGATCACGTGTTTTGCTCTAGGACACAACATCTGATATCAAGGATCAAACCCTTTAATAACCCTTTAATAACCCGTTAATAACCCTTTAATAACCCGTTAATAACCCGTTTTAAATAAATAAATCGAGTAAAGTGACCGTGAGCCGTGTGAATGAGGAGCTCCTGAAGCTGACGCTGAAACACAAACGCTCCAAAACATTTACAAAAATTAGAAAATCTCACAGTATTTTTCTCCAAAACACCATTTGGCACCGACTCGAAAAGTCCATCACCAGAACTCGGCCCAAACAGAACCCGAGCCGTGACCGGGGAGGCAGGAGGCGCTAGCTGGAGGCATCTGTGTGTGTGTGCTCAGACTCAGGGCTCAGGATTTCTTTAGTTTCTTTGCAAAACCAGAGAGATTTGTTCAGTTTTTATGTTTGTTTGACGTAAGATTTGCAAGAATTCAGACTGAAGCACGTCTCCGGCTGAAGTTCACTGCAGATTTCTCTGATCTGGCCAAGATTTTCAAACTTCTGTCAGGTTCTTCGTCTTATTTTCAGAGTTATTATCGACTTACAGCGCTTCATTCTCGTCTACAGGTCGATTATTTTGAGAGAACTTGTCCAGTAAAATGATCATTTCACTACTTTTGACTCATTTTCTGGTAGATTTAAGTGTTTCGATCTTACATTTTGCCGTTTCTCCGCTGCTTCAGGTCTTTAAGGATCCTGTCGCTCTGAGACGGCTTCACTCGACTTTCTACTTTTCTTTTTTTCTACTGAGCGTCATGAAGATGTTTCAGTTTTCCGGTTTGTCGCAGCATTTCTCTGGACTTCAGGATGTGTCTAAGCCTGGTCTGTGTGTATGAGCCTGGTCTGTGTGTGAGGCTGGTCTGTGTGTATGAGGCTGGTCTGTGTGTATGAGGCTGGTCTGTGTGTGAGCCTGGTCTGTGTGTGAGCCTGGTCTGTGTGTGAGCCTGGTCTGTGTGTGAGCCTGGTCTGTGTGTATGAGGCTGGTCTGTGTGTATGAGGCTGGTCTGTGTGTATGAGGCTGGTCTGTGTGTATGAGGCTGGTCTGTGTGTATGAGGCTGGTCTGTGTGTATGAGCCTGGTCTGTGTGTATGAGGCTGGTCTGTGTGTATGAGGCTGGTCTGTGTGTATGAGCCTGGTCTGTGTGTATGAGGCTGGTCTGTGTGTATGAGCCTGGTCTGTGTGTATGAGGCTGGTCTGTGTGTATGAGGCTGGTCTGTGTGTATGAGGCTGGTCTGTGTGTATGAGGCTGGTCTGTGTGTATGAGGCTGGTCTGTGTGTCTGAGCCTGGTCTGTGTGTATGAGGCTGGTCTGTGTGTATGAGCCTGGTCTGTGTGTATGAGGCTGGTCTGTGTGTATGAGGCTGGTCTGTGTGTATGAGGCTGGTCTGTGTGTATGAGGCTGGTCTGTGTGTATGAGGCTGGTCTGTGTGTATGAGGCTGGTCTGTGTGTATGAGGCTGGTCTGTGTGTATGAGGCTGGTCTGTGTGTATGAGGCCTAAAACATGGGATTTTATTTACCATATTTTTCGGACTATAAGTCACACTTTTTTCATGGTTTGTGTGTTTCCTGCGACTTTTCCTCAGGTGCGACTTATATATGAAATATTTCAGTTCATCTAAACGTAAATGTCACATGGGTGAGGTCCAAACCCGAGGCACCGACTGAATATATTAAAAGTCCTTTATTACAGATATAATTTCACTTGTTGGTGATTTTCACACTGAGCCACAGGGGGCGCTCTAGGCTTGTACCAGCATCTGCTCCGCCTCAGGCTCCTCCTCCTGCTCCACTGTCACTTCTGTCTCCACCTGCAGCACCTCACTCCTGTTTTCTGACTTAAATCCACATGGAGACTTGTTTTGTCCAGTGAATCTGGTCCTTTAGTCGACAGAAGCTTCTGTTTTTATCACTATCTGTAAATGAGCCACGAGGCTTTAAGTTTAGTTTGTGTAAAACTTAAACCAATGAGCACAAACACATTATTATTTACGGTAAATACTGAGCGAGAACCGGAAACATGTGAAGAGCGGAGGAAGAGAGGAACAATCGAGCAGCAGAAAGAAACTTTGGAGTGAGAGAAACTTGTAACTTGAAATGAAGAAAACAAAAGCTCCTCGGGCTAAAAGCTGATTTATCTGGAGCTGGAGGAGTTACTCAGAAGTGACACTGAGGATGAAGAATTCAGTGGATTCAGTGATTTGGAGCGAGACGGAGAGTTCGGTAAACTTATTCTGTTCTGTTGTTTCTGCTCTAGTTTTGTGAAGAACTGTTCATATGTGACGTGAACACACCAGACACATGTTCAGACACATGTTCAGACACGTGTTCAGACACATGTTCAGACACGTGTTCAGACACGTGTTCAGACACATGTTCAGACACGTGTACAGACACATGTTCTGACACATGTTCAGACACATGTTCAGACACATGTTCAGACACATGTTCAGACACATGTTCAGACACGTGTTCAGACACGTGTTCAGACACGTGTTCAGACACGTGTTCAGACACGTGTTCGGACACGTGTTCGGACCGCGTGTTGGACCGCGTGTTGGACACGTGTTGAACCGCGTGTTCTGACCGCGTGTTCTGACATGTTCAGACACATGTTCAGACACATGTTCAGACATGTTCTGCATGTTCGAACCGTGTTCAGACCGCGTGTTCGAACGCGTGTTCGAACGCGTGTTCAGACACGTGTTCAGACACGTGTTCAGACACGTGTACAGACACGTGTTCAGACACGTGTTCAGACACGTGTTCAGACACATGTTCAGACACGTGTTCAGACACATGTTCAGACACGTGTTCTGACACATGTTCTGACACATGTTCAGACACGTGTTCAGACACGTGTTCTGACACATGTTCAGACACATGTTCAGACACATGTTCAGACACATGTTCTGACACATGTTCAGACACGTGTTCAGACACGTGTTCAGAGTTCATTCAGCGTGTTCGACACGTGTTCGCGTGTACGAATGTTCACGTGTTCAGACACGTGTTCAGACACGTGTTCAGACACGTGTTCAGACACGTGTTCAGACACGTGTTCAGACACGTGTTCAGACACGTGTTCAGACACGTGTTCAGACACGTGTTCAGACACATGTTCAGACACGTGTTCAGCCTGTTCTCTGTTCTGTTTCTGTCGCCTTTAAGAGGAAATGTCTGTTCCTGGGCTCTGATTTTATAAAATACATTTCCCCAAAAAAAGTGTGACGTTTGTGTTTTTTTCTTCTTCATTGTGCATTTTTTGGTTGGTGCGACTTATAGCCCGAAAAATACGGTATTTATTTTTGAGCCAATACCGATATCCGATATGTGTCCCGCTGCTGTGGCCGATACTGATCTTTGGCGCCCACAGCGTCTTCGACTCATCTGAACTTTTCCTATTTTAGCGGAAATGAAATGATTTTCCTCAGTTTTGATCTGGACTCATGAGTGTGTTTGAAAGAATATCAGTATCGATATTTGCCAATAATGATATAGAAGATTCTGTACCGATATCGGCCGATACCGATATGTGACCCGATTTATCGCCCGTCCCATGTTTTAGGCTGATGAGGAAACCAGAGCGACCACAAAACCCAGACAGAATCACAGCCTAGAGTCAGTTTGATGCCCTCCCCGTGTGTCAGATGCCCTCCCCGTGTGTCAGATGCCCTCCCCGTGTGTCAGATGCCCTCCCCGTGTGTCAGATGCCCTCCCCGTGTGTCAGATGCCCTCCCCGTGTGTCAGATGCCCTCCCCGTGTGTCAGATGCCCTCCCCTGTGTCAGATGCCCTCCCCGTGTGTCAGATGCCCTCCCCGTGTGTCAGATGCCCTCCCCGTGTGTCAGATGCCCTCCCCGTGTGTCAGATGCCCTCCCCGTGTGGCTCAGACCTCCACAAACATTTTAAACTCTGAGACGGTTCAGGTTCTCACAGACTCGGGTCCCGTTTGGGCAGAGCCTGAACCCAAGAGGATGAAACAAAATGGCGGAGAGACTTTGGCGACGGGAACACAAAATGGCCGACGGCGTGAGGTCACAGTAAACTGAGGCGCCCTCAGCGGAGATACGGAAGCTACGAATAAATACCACGAAAGGAGCGGGGCCCAGGGACCCGCCGCTCTGCCAGGGCACCTGTCTGTAGTCCCGTGCACCTGTCTGTAGTCCCGGGCACCTGTCTGTAGTCCCGTGCACCTGTCTGTAGTCCCGTGCTCCTGCCACTCTGCCAGGTGCACAGGGGCAGTGTCTCAGAGGAGCCGGAGTCGTTCAGAACGTTTTTACAAATCCGTGGAAAAAGTGGCCGCTGTGGTGAGGTCACAGGCAGAAGAAACAGGTCCAAGAAGAAAGAGGAGAAGAGGAGAGGAGGAGGAAGAGAAGGAGAGGAGGAGAGGAGGAGGAGGAGGAGAGAAGAGGAGGAGGAGGAGAGGAGGAGAGAAGAGGAGGAGGAGGAGAGGGGGAGGAGAGGAGGAGAGAAGAGGAGGAGGAGGAGAGGAGGAGAGAAGAGGAGGAGGAGGAGAGGAGGAGAGAAGAGGGGGAGCTCAGCAAACACAAAACCACAGGAGCTGAAAGTGTTGCTCAGATGTCACTGGTGGTAAAAAAAAAAACATTTTTGTTTAAGAGTTTGGCTCCAGCTCAGGTATCGGCTCCCACGGATTGATATCGAGATATCGGCTCCCACGGATGGATATCGAGATATCGGCTCCCACGGATGGATATCGAGGTATCGGCTCCCACGGATCGATATCAAGGTATCGGCTCTTGGCTCCTGTGGAGGTTTGCAGAGGGATGAGGCCAGGGGGAAGTGGGCGGAGTTCGCAGGTAAAAGGGTGGGGCCTGGGGAAGGGGGTGGGGGGGTTCGCAGGTAAAGGGCGGGGCCTGGGGGAAGTGGGCGGGGTTCACAGGTAAATGGGCGGGGCCAGGGGGAAGTGGGCGGGGTTCACAGGTAAAGGGGCGGGGCCAGGGGGAAGTGGGCGGGGTTCACAGACAAAGGGGCGGGGCCACGGGAAAGTGGGAGGGGTTCGTAGGTAAAGGGGCGGAGCCTGGGGAAAGTGGGCGGGGTTCACAGGTAAAGGGGCGGGGCCAGGGGAAGTGGGCTGGGTTATCAGGAAAAGGGGTGGGGCGTCGGGTTAGAAGGCGGAGCCTGTGATGGCATTGAGCTGCTTCATGAGTCCCTCCAAACTCGCCATCTGCTCCGAGAGGTCGTCCTGCTCATACACCTGCCAAGAGAGACGGGTTACTACTGTGAATACTA
The DNA here is from genome assembly GCA_034769755.1 of Odontamblyopus lacepedii. NCBI lineage: Eukaryota > Metazoa > Chordata > Actinopteri > Gobiiformes > Gobiidae > Odontamblyopus > Odontamblyopus lacepedii. The sequence goes on along the minus strand of CM068344.1, from coordinate 97,724 downwards.
GTACTGCAACTACTGTGAGTACTACTACTACTGCAGGAACACCTGCCAAGAGAGACGGGTTACTACTGTGAATACTAGTACTGCAACTACTGTGAGTACTACTACTGCTGCAGGAACACCTGCCAAGAGAGACGGGTTACTACTGTGAATACTAGTACTGCAACTACTGTGAGTACTACTACTGCTGCAGGAACACCTGCCAAGAGAGACGGGTTACTACTGTGAATACTAGTACTGCAACTACTGTGAGTACTACTACTGCTGCAGGAACACCTGCCAAGAGAGACGGGTTACTACTGTGAATACTAGTACTGCAAATACTGTGAGTACTACTACTGCTGCAGGAACACCTGCCAAAAGAGACGGGTCACTCCTGCAAGTACTAGTACTAGTACTGCAACTACTGTGAGTACTACTACAGTAACACCTGCCGAGAGAGACGGGTTACTACTGCAAATATTTGTTTGTGGTGAGTGTGTGTGGTTGTGGTGTGTGTGATGAGTGTGTGTGTTGCGGTGAGTGTGTGAGGTTGCGGTGAGTGTGTGAGGTTGCAATGAGTGTGTGAGGTTGCGGTGAGTGTGTGTGTTGCAGTGAGTGTGAGAAGTTGCGGTGAGTGTGTGTGTTGCAGTGAGTGTGAGAAGTTGCGGTGAGTGTGTGTGTTGCGGTGAGTGTGTGAGGTTGTGATGTGTGTTGCGGTATGTGTTGCGGTAAGTGTGTGAGGTTGTGGTGAGTGTGGTGTTGCGGTGAGTGTGTGTGGTGTGTGTTGTGGTGAGTGTGTGGTGTTGTGGTGAGTGCTTGTGTTGCGGTGAGTGTGTGTGTTGCGGTGAGTGTGTGTGATGCGGTGAGTGTGTGTGGTGTGTGTTGCAGTGAGTGTGTGGTTTTGCGGTGTGTGGTTGTGGTGAGTGTGTGGTGTGTGGTTGTGATGAGTGTGTGGTGTTGCAGTGAGTATGTGTGTTGTGGTGAGTGTGTGGTTGCGGTGAGTGTGTGGTTGTGGTGAGTGTGTGAGGTTGCGGTGAGTGTATGTGATTGTGGTGAGTTTGTGTAGTTGCGGTGAGTGTGTGGTGTGTGGTTGTGGTGAGTGTGTGGTGTTGCGGTGAGTGTGTGTGTTGCGGTGTGTGTGTTGCGGTGAGTGTGTGTTGTGGTGAGTGTGTATGTTGCGGTGAGTGTGTGTTGCGGTGAGTATGTGTGTGTGGTTGCGGTGAGTGTGTGTGGTTGCGGTGAGAGTGTGATGTGTGGTTGTGATGAGTGTGTGGTGTTGCAGTGAGTATGTGTGTTGTGGTGAGTGTGTGGTTGCGGTGAGTGTGTGATGTTGCGGTGAGTGTGTGTTGCTGTGAGTGTGTGTTGCAGTGAGTATGTGTGTGTGGTTGCGGTGAGTGTGTGGTGTGTGGTGAGTGTGTGGTGTTGCGGTGAGTGTGTGTGTTGCGGTGAGTGTGTGGTGTTGGGGTGAGTGTGTGATGTGTGGTGAGTGTGTGATGTGTGGTTGTGGTGAGTGTGTGGTGTTGCGGTGAGTGTGTGTGTTGTGGTTGTGGTGTGTGTTGCTGTGAGTGTGTTTGTTGCGGTGAGTGTGTGTGTTGCGATGAGTGTGTGTGTTGTGGTGAGTGTGGTGCGTTGCGGTGAGTGTGTGGTGTGTTGTGGTGAGTGTGTGTGTTGCGGTGAGTGTGTGTGTTGCAGTAAGTCTGTGTGTTGCTGTGAGTGTGTTGAGTTGAGGTGAGTGTGTGTGGTTGCGGTGAGTGTGTGAGGTGTGTGTGTTGCAGTGAGTGTGTGTTGCAGTAAGTGTGTAAGGTGCATGTGTTGCAGTGTGTGTGTGGTTGCTGTGAGTGTGTGGTGTTGCGGTGAGTATATGTGTTGTGGTGAGTGTGTGGTTGCGGTGAGTGTGTGATGTTGTGGTGAGTGTGTGTGTTGTGGTGAGTGTGTGGTTGCGGTAAGTGTGTGGTGTTGCGGTGAGTGTGGTGTTGTGGTGTGTGTGTTGTGGTGAGTGTGTGGTGTTGCGGTGAGTGTGTTTGTTGCGGTGAGTGTGTGTGTCTGGTGAGTGTGTGTGTTGCGGTGAGTGTGTGGTTGCGGTGAGTGTGTGGTGTTGGGGTGAGTGTGTGTGTCTGGTGAGTGTGTGTGTTGCGTTTCGTGTGCGGTGAGTGTGTGTGTCTGGTGAGTGTGTGGTTGTGGTGAGTGTGTGTGTCTGCTGAGTGTGTGTGGTTGTGGTGAGTGTGTGTGTCTGGTGAGTGTGTGAGGTTGCGTTTAGTGTGGGGTGAGTGTGTGGTGTTGCGGTGAGTGTGTGTGTCTGGTGAGTGTGTGGTTGTGGTGAGTGTGTGTGTCTGGTGAGTGTGTGTGTTGCGGTGAGTGTGTGTGTCTGGTGAGTGTGTGGTTGTGGTGAGTGTGTGTGTCTGGTGAGTGTGTGTGTTGCGTTTCGTGTGCGGTGAGTGTGTGGTGTTGCGGTGAGTGTGTGGTGCTGCGGTGAGTGTGTGGTGCTGCGGTGAGTGTGTGGTTGTGGTGAGTGTGTGTGTCTGGTGAGTGTGTGAGGTTGCGTTTAGTGTTGCGGTGAGTGTGTGGTTGTGGTGAGTGTGTGGTGCTGTGGTGAGTGTGTGTGTCTGGTGAGTGTGTGGTTGTGGTGAGTGTGTGTCTGGTGAGTGTGTGTGTTGCGGTGAGTGCTGCGGTGAGTGTGTGTGGTTGTGGTGAGTGTGTGTGTCTGGTGAGTGTGTGTGTTGCGTTTCGTGTGCGGTGAGTGTGTGGTGCTGCGGTGAGTGTGTGGTGCTGCGGTGAGTGTGTGTGTTGCGGTGAGTGTGTGGTTGGCACTCACGTTGGCGCCCGGCTCGTCGCTCTTCGGCCCCTCGTCCTGCAGCTCTGGGGCCGTGGGCACAGACACAGGCAGAAGAGGAGAACGAGCTTTTCCCCCCAGACCCAAAGAGGCGGTTTTCACCTGAGGCTTCGGCAGAGAAGAACCTGCGGAGGACAGAGGGACACATGACCCCTGACCTCTGACCCTCTGACCCTACGACCTCTGACCCTCTGACCCTCTGACCCTCTGACCCTCTCCTCTGGTTTGTCTGTAACATAATAAATCCTGTTCTCTTCATTCCGACACGTGACCTGTGCATGTTCAGGCTGCTGTCCGTGGTGCTGAATGCAGCAGATCGCTCGATAGGTAAATAGGAAGGTAGTTTCTTCCAAATATAATTAGCCTCTGTAAGACGGACGTCCTTATAACTCCCTTTAGTTTCTCTCTGTTCTGTGGCGGTGGAGCTTGTCCAGGAGCCCCAAATATTGGACAAATGTCGGCGTGAAATGTGTGTTTGGCTCCAGAGCGTCATCTCAATGAACTGGTTATTTTTCAGGCTGTACAGTGTTCTCCACAGGCCGCCCCCATTTTACTAGAAACATTTTCCCGAAGGCCTTTGCTCTTTTTAGACATGCGCAACTCTCAGTTTGGACACTTTCCCCTGACCTGATGTCCTCTGTGATCAACCATCTGATGACATCTGAAACAGCTCTCACATTTATAGGATTCATGTCTGAAAGAGGAATGTTCTCAAAAGATTAAAGCGCCGCTGCTCCGACAGTGAAAAAGAGAAAAACTCACTGGAGGGGGGCGTGGCCGCGGGGCCGTGGGCGGGGCCGTGTGGCGGCGGGAGGAGGGGCGAGGTGAAGCTGCGGAGCGGGTGACTCGGCCGGACACAGGCTGTGGGGATGCTCCTGGCCCCGCCCTCCTCTGATGACACCGAACCGGCCAATGGGGACACGGCGGACACACCCACGGCCAATGAGGACGCGGAGGCGGGCACAGGGGTGGCGGCCAGGTCAGGGGGCGGGGCCGGCTGAGAGGACGGCTGGAGCGGATTGGACGAAGGCTCTGATGTCATCGCTGCGGAGGAAGAAAAGGCCGATAAATACTCAGGTCGTATCTGGGCTCGGGTCATACCTGAGCCGGACTCGGGTCGTACCTGAGCCGGACTCGGGTCGTACCTGGACTCGGGTCGTACCTGGACTTGGGTCGGACCTGGGCTCGGGTCGTACAAGGACTTGGGTCGTACCTGGACTCGGGTCGTACCTGGACTCGGGTCGTACCTGAGCCGGACTTGGGTCGTACCTGGGCTCGGGTCGGACCTGGACTCGGGTCGTACCCGGACTTGGGTCGTACATGGACTTGGGTCGGACCTGGGCTCGGGTCGTACCTGGGCTCGGGTCGTACCTGGACTGGACTCGGGTCGTACCTGGACTGGACTGGGGTCGTACCTGGACTTGGGTCGTACCTGGACTCGGGTCGTACCTGGACTCGGGTCGTACCTGGACTCGGGTCGTACCTGGGCTCGGGTCGGACCTGGGCTCGGGTCGTACCTGGACTCGGGTCGGACCTGGTCTCGGGTCGGACCTGGACTCGGGTCGGACCTGGACTCGGGTCGTACCTGGACTCGGGTCGTACCTGGACTCGGGTCGTACCTGGACTCGGGTCGTACCTGGGCTCGGGTCGTACCTGGGCTGAAGCCGCGGTCCACGGTGAGGCTGGGGAAGGGCATCTGGCGTAAACTGAACTTGTTGTGGGTGAATCCGCAGGAGGGTGACTGGAGCAGGGCGGGAAACTGAGACGAGTCCAGAGCCACGGCGCTGACCACGGCTACGGAGAGGAGAGCCCGTCACCACGGCAACCGGGACGGAGGAGGAGACGAGAGCCCGTCACCACGGCAACCGGGACGGAGGAGAGGAGAGCCCGTCACCACGGCAACCGGGACGGAGGAGGAGAGGAGAGCCCGTCACCACGGCAACCGGGACGGAGGAGGAGAGGAGAGCCCGTCACCACGGCAACCGGGACGGAGGAGGAGAGGAGAGCCCGTCACCACGGCAACCGGGACGGAGGAGGAGAGGAGAGCCCGTCACCACGGCAACCGGGACGGAGGAGGAGAGGAGAGCCCGTCACCACGGCAACCGGGACGGAGGAGGAGAGGAGAGCCCGTCACCACGGCAACCGGGATGGAGGAGGAGAGGAGAGCCCGTCACCACGGCAACCGGGACATGTTCCATAATATACAAGAGGAAAAGGGGGAGGAGTTTGGACAGAAGGAAGATGAGAACACATCTGTGACTGACACCACCGTGTGTGTGTGTATAGTGTGTGTGTATAGTGTGTGTGTGTGTATAGTTTGTGTATAGTGTGTGTGTGTGTGTGTGTATAGTGTGTGTGTGTGTGTGTGTATAGTGTGTGTGTATAGTGTGTATAGTGTGTGTGTGTGTGTGTGTATAGTGTGTATAGTGTGTGTGTGTGTATAGTGTGTGTGTATAGTGTGTATAGTGTGTGTGTGTGTGTGTATAGTGTGTGTATAGTGTGTATAGTGTGTATAGTGTGTGTATAGTGTGTGTGTGTGTGCGTGTGTATAGTGTGTGTGTGTGTGTATAGTGTGTGTGTGTATAGTGTGTGTGTGTGTGTGTGTGTGTATAGTGTGTGTGTGTATAGTGTGTGTGTGTATAGTGTGTGTGTATAGTGTGTATAGTGTGTGTGTGTATAGTGTGTATAGTGTGTGTGTGTATAGTGTGTGTGTGTATAGTGTGTGTGTGTATAGTGTGTGTGTGTATAGTGTGTATAGTGTGTGTGTGTATAGTGTGTGTGTGTATAGTGTGTGTGTGTATAGTGTGTGTGTGTATAGTGTGTGTGTGTATAGTGTGTGTGTGTGTGTATAGTGTGTGTGTGTATAGTGTGTGTGTATAGTGTGTGTGTATAGTGTGTATAGTGTGTGTGTATAGTGTGTGTGTGTGTGTGTATAGTGTGTGTGTGTGTGTGTGTATAGTGTGTATAGTGTGTGTGTGTGTATAGTGTGTGTGTGTATAGTGTGTGTGTATAGTGTGTGTGTATAGTGTGTGTGTGTATAGTGTGTGTGTGTGTGTGTATAGTGTGTATAGTGTGTGTATAGTGTGTATAGTGTGTGTGTATAGTGTGTGTGTGTGTATAGTGTGTGTGTGTATAGTGTGTGTATAGTGTGTGTGTGTGTGTATAGTGTGTGTGTGTGTGTGTGTGTGTGTATAGTGTGTGTATAGTGTGTGTATAGTGTGTGTATAGTGTGTGTATAGTGTGTGTATAGTGTGTGTGTGTGTATAGTGTGTGTGTGTGTGTGTGTGTGTATAGTGTGTGTGTGTGTGTGTGTGTATAGTGTGTGTATAGTGTGTGTGTGTGTATAGTGTGTGTGTGCTCACGTGTGTTACTGGGCTGCTCTATGGGGATCATCATTTTTCCTCTCGTTCCTCGTCTGGCCCCCAAGGAGCGCTCCAGAGTGGAGAGAGCGCTGGACGCCTCCTCCCCATCTGCTCCTGAAGAGGACAGGTGACAGGTGAGGACAGGTGACAGGTGAGGACAGGTGACAGGTGAGGACAGCTGACAGGTGAGGACAGGTGACAGGTGAGGACAGCTGACAGGTGAGGATTGTCTTTGGACAATCCTCCTTCAGCCACTGCTGCTGGTGTTTCCCCCGGGGAAGGAGAGGGCCGTCCCCTCGGGGGCAGGTCTCTCACCCCGGGGAAGGAGAGGGTCGTCCCCTCAGGGGCAGGTCTCTCACCCCGGGGAAGGAGAGGGTCGTCCCTTCGGGGGCAGGTCTCTCACCCCGGGGAAGGAGAGGGTCGTCCCCTCGGGGGCAGGTCTCTGTGGTGTCGGGCCCCTCAGCAGTGCAGGGGCCCCGGCCTCTGGGAGTCTCTGAGGGGGGCTGGACACTGACCCGGAGACTCCGGTTCTACTGGGGACTTAACGCCCACGTGGGCGACAGTGACACCTGGAGGCGGTCGGAGGAACGGCCTCCCTGATCTGAACCCGAGCAGATTCTGTTATTGACTCTGAGCCCGTCACAGTTTGTCCAGAACCAGCTCCACGTTCCAGCACCAGCTCCATCAGTGCAGGTGGAACCAGGACCTCGGCCCCAGCTCCAGGATCCACTTTGTGGTCGTGTCCTCTGAGCTCCGGCCGTGTGTCCTGGACACTCGAGGGAAGAGAGGGGCAGAGCTGTACAGCGCCACCTGGTGGTGAGTTGGGTCAGAGGAGGAAGCCGGAAAGATCTGGCAGGTCCAAGTGTATCGTGAGGGTCTGTGGGGAACGTCTGGAGGAACCTCTGTCAGGAGGAGCTTCAGCTCACATAGGTTGGGACATGGAGTCCGAGTGGCTTCGTTCTCGGCCTCTATTGTCGATGCCGCTCGTAGCTGTGGTCTTCAGGTCTGTGGTGGAACCCGGTGGTGGAGCCTGAAGTCAGTGCCCCCGTCAGGCTGAAGCAGGAGTCCTATCGGGCCCTGGGCTCGGGGGACTCCTGAGGCAGCTGACGGTACTGGGGGGCAAGCTGCAGCCCGGGCGGAGCAGAGGCAAAAACTCAGGTCTGGAGGAGTTCGAGGAGGCCATGGAGGAGGAGACGCCCTGAGGAAACTCTGGCAAAGCGTCCTGATCCGCCTCAGCTGGTTCCCCTGAGGCGGATCAGGCACCTCATGCCTCCTGGACGCCGCCCTCAGGAGATGTTCATGTCCCACCGGGAGGAGGCCCCAGGGAAGACCCAGGACCCGCTGGAGGGACTCTGTCTCTGGGCCTTGGAACATCTCGGGGTCCAGGAGCTGGAGGAAGTGTCTGGGGTGAGGGAAGTCTGGGAGCCCCTGCTTAGACCCAACCCCGGAGAAGAGGAGGAACGTGGAGGGATTAAAGATTGCGTATTGATCTTATATCTGCAGTTATACGCCCCGGGGCCGTGATGTCATGATTATTACCGTTATTATTTCAGAGTTTTAAATCTCGACATTATTGAGTTAAAGAAACTGCAGACAGAGCCTCCTGTAGAAGAGCGCCCCCTGCAGACAGAGCCTCCTGTAGAAGAGCGCCCCCTGCAGACAGAGCCTCCTGTAGAAGAGCGCCCCCTGCAGACAGAGCCTCCTGTAGAAGAGCGCCCCCTGCAGACAGAGCCTCCTGTAGAAGAGCGCCCCCTGCAGACAGAGCCTCCTGTAGAAGAGCGCCCCCTGCAGACAGAGCCTCCTGTAGAAGAGCGCCCCCTGCAGACCTGTGGCCTCCTTTCCATGCTGTCTGAAGTGGAGATGTGGATTTACTCGTCCTAAAGCACCGAGAGGTCTGGATCTGTGACGTCAGGATTCAGGAAGTGATACGGATGAGAAATTATTTTTGGGCCGAAGCTCCAACAAGCACAGTCCTGTGAAAACAACACGACGCCCCCTGGTGTTCACCTTCAGATCTTACTCCAGCTCCATGTTCTGAAGCAGCACGTTCCTGCAGCGCTCGTACCTGAGTTCAGGACGTTCCTGCGGCGCTCGTACCCGAGTTCAGGACGTTCCTGCGGCGCTCGTACCTGAGTTCAGGACGTTCCTGCGGCGCTCGTACCTGAGTTCAGGACGTTCCTGCGGCGCTCGTACCTGAGTTCAGGACGTTCCTGCGGCGCTCGTACCTGAGTTCAGGACGTTCCTGCAGCGCTCGTACCTGAGTTCAGGACGTTCCTGCAGCGCTCGTACCTGAGTTCAGGACGTTCCTGCGGCGCTCGTACCTGAGTTCAGGACGTTCCTGCGGCGCTCGTACCTGAGTTCAGGACGTTCCTGCGGCGCTCGTACCTGAGTTCAGGACGTTCCTGCGGCGCTCGTACCTGAGTTCAGGAGCGTTCCTGCAGCGCTTCGTACCCGAGCTCAGGACGTTCCTGCGGCGCTCGTACCTGAGTTCAGGACGTTCCTGCAGCGCTCGTACCTGAGTTCAGGACGTTCCTGCGGCGCTCGTACCTGAGTTCAGGACGTTCCTGCAGCGCTCGTACCTGAGTTCAGGACGTTCCTGCGGCGCTCGTACCTGAGTTCAGGACGTTCCTGCGGCGCTCGTACCTGAGTTCAGGACGTTCCTGCGGCGGGCGTACCTGAGTTCGGGACGTGCCTGCGGCGCTCGTACCTGAGTTCAGGACGTTCCTGCGGCGCTCGTACCTGAGTTCAGGACGTACCTGCGGCGCTCGTACCTGAGTTCAGGACGTTCCTGCAGCGCTCGTCCCTGAGTTCAGGACGTTCCTGCAGCGCTCGTCCCTGAGTTCAGGACGTTCCTGCAGCGCTCGTCCCTGAGTTCAGGACGTACCTGCGGCGCTCGTACCTGAGTTCAGGACGTTCCTGCGGCGCTCGTACCTGAGTTCAGGACGTTCCTGCGGCGCTCGTACCTGAGTTCAGGACGTTCCTGCGGCGCTCGTACCTGAGTTCAGGACGTTCCTGCGGCGCTCGTACCTGAGTTCAGGACGTTCCTGCGGCGCTCGTACCTGAGTTCAGGACGTTCCTGCAGCGCTCGTCCCTGAGTTCAGGACGTACCTGCGGCGCTCGTACCTGAGTTCAGGACGTTCCTGCGGCGCTCGTACCTGAGTTCAGGACGTTCCTGCGGCGCTCGTACCTGAGTTCAGGACGTTCCTGCGGCGCTCGTACCTGAGTTCAGGACGTTCTTGCGGCGCTCGTACCTGAGTGGCTGCTCTTGCTGCCCAGCTGGCTCTCTGATTGGCTGAGGGCGGGCTGGGGGCGGTCCTGGCAGGTTTGAATGGGCGAATCACGTACGGACGGGGCGACGCTCGGAGGCTTGTCCATGTTCTTCATCTCCATCTCCTCGTGGTGGATCCAAAGGTCTGGAGGCCTCAGCTCCTTCTGACTCCCCTTACGCTTACTAGCACTGGCCCGCTTCCTGTGGGCAAACGGGGCAAACGGGGCAAACGGGTCAAACCGGGTCTGGACTATGGTTGGTCCAGGGCTGGACCAGATCTAAACCAGGTCGATATAGTAGTAGTATTACAGTAGTACTGCAGTACTGCAGTAGTAGTAATAGTTGTACTAGTACTGCAGAACTGCAGTAGTTTCCCACTTCCTCTGGTGTAGTAGTATTACAGTAGTAGTAGTAATAGTAGTAGTACTGTAGTAATAGTAGTAGTAGTAGTACTGCAGTAGTTTCTCAGTTCCTCTGTGGTAGTAGTATTACAGTAGTAGTAGTAAAAGTAATAGTACTGTAGTACTGCAGTATTTTCTCACTTCCTCTGGTGGGCGGAGCTTCGGCGTGTGCAGATCAGCGCCACAACAACGATCATGACGACGGTGAGAGCGCCGACCAACACGAGCACGAGCACGAGCATCTGAGAGCCTCTCTGAGGAGCCAGGGAGTGAGGGGGGCGCACCTGCCCGACAGGGGGACCTGAGGGACAGGAGCACAGTGAGACAGAGAGTGAGTGGGGGGCACCTGCCCGACAGGGGGACCTGAGGGACAGGAGCACAGTGAGACAGGGAGTGAGGGAGGCACACCTGCCCGACAGGGGGACCTGAGGGACAGGAGCACAGTGAGACAGGGAGTGAGGGAGGCACATCTGCCCGACAGGGGGACCTGAGGGACAGGAGCACAGTGAGACAGGGAGTGAGGGAGGCACATCTGCCCGACAGGGGGACCTGAGGGACAGGAGCACAGTGAGACAGGGAGTGAGGGAGGCACACCTGCCCGACAGGGGGACCGGAGGGACAGGAGCACAGTGAGACAGGGAGTGAGGGAGGCACACCTGCCCGACAGGGGGACCTGAGGGACAGGAGCACAGTGAGACAGGGAGTGAGGGAGGCACACCTGCCCGACAGGGGGACCTGAGGGACAGGAGCACAGTGAGACAGGGAGTGAGGGAGGCACACCTGCCCGACAGGGGGACCTGAGAGACAGGAGCACAGTGAGAGGGTGTGAGGGGGATAGGAGGAGGTGCAGGAGGAGGAGGTGCAGGTGGAGCAGGTGTAGGTGCAGGTGGAGCAGGTGTAGGTGGAGGTGCAGGTGGAGCAGGTGTAGGTGCTGTACCGTTGATGTTGCTGCGGTCAATGTGGGTGCTATCCGGGTGCCAGTACGGGTGCTCCCCCCCACGACCTGAACACAACAAAACACTGAGACACACACGACCTGGAGGAGGAGCTCAGGGTGTAGATGTTCTGGGTGTAGGTGTTCTGGGTGTAGGTGTTCTGGGTGTAAATGTTCTGGATGTAGATGTTCTGGGTGTAGGTGTTCTGGGTGTAAATGTTCTGGATGTAGATGTTCTGGGTGTAGGTGTTCTGGGTGTAGATGTTCTGGGTGTAGGTGTTCTGGGTGTAGGTGTTCTGGGTGTAGGTGTTCTGGGTGTAAATGTTCTGGATGTAGATGTTCTGGGTGTAGGTGTTCTGGGTGTAGATGTTCTGGGTGTAGGTGTTCTGGGTGTAGATGTTCTGGGTGTAGATGTTCTGGGTGTAGGTGTTCTGGGTGTAGATGTTCTGGGTGTAGATGTTCTGGGTGTAGATGTTCTGGGTGTAGATGTTCTGGGTGTAGATGGTCTGGGTGTAGATGTTCTGGGTGTAGATGGTCTGGATGTAGATGTTCTGGGTGTAGGTGTTCTGGGTGTAGATGTTCTGGGTGTAGGTGTTCTGGGTGTAGATGTTCTGGGTGTAGGTGTTCTGGGTGTAGGTGTTCTGGGTGTAAATGTTCTGGGTGTAGATGTTCTGGGTGTAGGTGTTCTGGGTGTAGATTGGGTGTAGATGTTGTGTAGATGTTCTGGGTGTAGGTGTTCTGGGTGTAGGTGTTTTTGGTGTAGATGTTCTGGGTGTAGGTGTTCTGGGTGTAGATGTTCTGGGTGTAGATGTTCAGGGTGTAGGTGTTCTGGGTGCAGATGTTCTTGGTGTAGATGTTCAGGGTGTAGGTGTTCTGGGTGTAGATGTTCTGGGTGTAGATGTCCTGAGTGTAGATGTTCTGGGTGTAGGTGTTCTGGGTGTAGATGTTCTGGGTGTAGATGTTCTGGGTGTAGATGTTCTGGGTGTAGGTGTTCTGGGTGAAGATGTTCTGGGTGTAGGTGTTCTGGGTGCAGTTATTCTGGGTGTAGGTGTTCTGGGTGTAGATGTTCTGGGTGTAGGTGTTCTGGATGTAGGTGTTCTGGGTGTAGATGTTCTGGGTGTAGATGTTCTGGGTGTAGGTGTTCTGGGTGTAGGTGTTCTGGGTGTAGGTGTTCTGGGTGTAGGTGTTTTGGGTGTAGATGTCCTGAGTGTAGATGTTCTGGGTGTAGGTGTTCTGGGTGTAGGTGTTTTTGGTGTAGATGTTCTGGGTGTAGGTGTTCTGGGTGTAGATGTTCTGGGTGTAGGTGTTTTAGGTGTAGGTGTTCTGGGTGTAGGTGTTTTTGGTGTAGATGTTCTGGGTGTACGTGTTCTGGGTGTAGATGTTCTGGGTGTAGGTGTTTTTGGTGTAGGTGTTCTGGGTGTAGGTGGTCTGGGTGTAGATGTTCTGGGTGTAGGTGTTCCGGGTGTAGATGTTCTGGGGGTAGGTGTTCTGGGTGTAGATGTTCTGAATGTAGATGTTCTGGGTGTAGGTGTTCTGGGTGTAGATGTTCTGGAAGTAGATGTTCCGGGTGTAGGTGTTCTGGGTGTAGGTGTTTTAGGTGTAGATGTTCTGGGTGTAGGTGTCCTGAGTGTAGATGTTCTGGGTGTAGGTGTTCTGGGTGTAGATGTACTGGGTGTAGATGTACTGGGTGTAGATGTTCTGGGTGTAGGTGTTTTAGGTATAGGTGTTCTGGGTGTAGATGTTCTGGGTGTAGGTGTTCTGGAAGTAGATGTTCCGGGTGTAGGTGTTCTGGGTGCAGGTGTTCTGGGTGTAGGTGTTGTGGGTGTAGGTGTCCTGAGTGTAGATGTTCTGGGTGTAGATGTTCTGGGTGTAGGTGTTCTGGGTGTAGATGTACTGGGTGTAGATGTACTGGGTGTAGGTGTTTTAGGTGTAGGTGTTTTTGGTGTAGGTGTTCTGGGTGTAGATGTTCTGGGTGTAGGTGCTCTGGGTGTAGATATTCTGGGTGTAGATGTTCTGGGTGTAGATGTTTTGGGTGTAGATGTTCTGGGTGTAGGTGTTCTGTAGGTGTTCTGGGTGTAGGTGTTTTAGGTGTAGGTGTTCTGGGTGTAGGTGTTCTGGGTGTAGATGTTCTGGGTGTAGGTGTTTTAGGTGTAGGTGTTTTTGGTGTAGGTGTTCTGGGTGTAGATGTTCTGGGTGTAGGTGCTCTGGGTGTAGATATTCTGGTTGTAGATGTTCTGGATGTAGATGTTCTGTAGGTGTTCTGGGTGTAGATGTTCTGGGTGTAGGTGTTCTGGGTGTAGGTGTTCTGTACATGTTCTGGGTGTAGATATTCTGGGTGTAGATGTTCTGGATGTAGATGTTCTGTAGGTGTTCTGGGTGTAGATGTTCTGGGTGTAGGTGTTCTGGGTGTAGATGTTCTGGATGTAGATGTTCTGTAGGTGTTCTGGGTGTAGATGTTCTGGGTGTAGGTGTTCTGGGTGTAGATGTTCTGGATGTAGATGTTCTGTAGGTGTTCTGGATGTAGATGTTCTGTAGGTGTTCTGGGTGTAGGTGTTCTGGGTGTATGTGTTCTGGGTGTAGGTGTTCTGGGTGTAGATGTACTGGGTGTAGATGTTCTGGGTGTAGGTGTTCTGGGTGTAGATGTTCTGGGTGTAGGTGTTCTGGGTGTAGATGTTCTGGGTGTAGATGTTCTGTAGATATTCTGAGTGTAGATGTTCTGGGTGTAGGTGTTCTGGATGTAGATGTTCTGTAGGTGTTCTGGGTGTAGGTGTTTCAGGTGTAGGTGTTCTGGGTGTAGGTGTTCTGGGTGTAGATTTTCTGGGTGTAGGTGTTCTGTAGATGTTCTGGGTGTAGGTGTTCTGAGTTTAGGTGTTCTGGGTGTAGGTGTTTTAGGTGTAGGTGTTCTGGGTGTAGGTGTTCTGAGTGTAGGTGTTCTGAGTGTAGGTATTCTGGGTGTAGGTGTTCTGGGTGTAGATTTTCTGGGTGTAGGTGTTCTGTAGATGTTCTGGGTGTAGGTGTTCTGGGTGTAGGTGTTTTTGGTGTAAGTCTTCTGGGTGTAGTTGTTCTGGGTGTAGTTGTTCTGGGTGTAGGTGTTCTGGGTGTAGTTGTTATGGGTGTAGATATTCTGGGTGTAGATGTTCTGGATGTAGATGTTCTGTAGGTGTTCTGGGTGTAGATGTTCTGGGTGTAGGTGTTCTGGGTGTAGGTGTTCTGTACATGTTCTGGGTGTAGATGTTCTGGGTGTAGGTGTTCTGGGTGTAGTTGTTTTGGGTGTAGATGTTCTGGGTGTAGTTTTGGGTGTAGATGTTCTGGGTGTAGGTGTTCTGGGTGTAGGTGTTCTGGGTGTAGGTGTTCTGGGTGTAGTTGTTTTGGGTGTAGATGTTCTGGGTGTAGGTGTTCTGGGTGTAGTTGTTTTGGGTGTGGATGTTCTGGGTGTAGGTGTTCTGGGTATAGGTGTTCTGGGTGTAGTTGTTTTGGGTGTAGATGTTCTGGGTGTAGGTGTTCTGGGTGTAGTTGTTTTGGGTGTAGGTGTTCTGAGTGTAGGTGTTCTGGGTGTAGGTGTTCTGGGTGTAGTTGTTTTGGGTGTAGATGTTCTGGGTGTAGGTGTTCTGGGTGTAGTTGTTTTGGATGTAGGTGTTCTGGGTGTAGGTGTTCTGGGTGTAGTTGTTTTGGGTGTAGATGTTCTGGGTGTAGGTGTTCTGGGTGTAGGTGTTCTGGGTGTAGTTGTTTTGGGTGTAGGTGTTCTGGGTGTAGGTGTTCTGGGTGTAGTTGTTTTGGGTGTAGATGTTCTGGGTGTAGATATTCTGGGTGTAGATGTTCTGGGTGTAGATGTTCTGTAGGTGTTCTGGGTGTAGATGTTCTGGGTGTAGGTGTTCTGGGTGTAGGTGTTCTGTACATGTTCTGGGTGTAGATGTTCTGGGTGTAGGTGTTCTGGGTGTAGGTGTTCTGGGTGTAGATGTTCTGGATGTAGATGTTCTGTAGGTGTTCTGGGTGTAGATGTTCTGGATGTAGATGTTCTGTAGGTGTTCTGGGTGTAGGTGTTTTAGGTGTAGGTGTTCTGGGTGTAGGTGTTCTGGGTGTAGATGTTCTGGGTGTAGATGTTCTGGGTGTAGGTGTTTTAGGTGTAGGTGTTTTTGGTGTAGGTGTTCTGGGTGTAGGTGTTCTGGGTGTAGATGTTCTGGGTGTAGGTGTTCTGTACATGTTCTGGGTGTAGATGTTCTGGGTGTAGGTGTTCTGGGTGTAGATGTTCTGGGTGTAGGTGTTCTGGGTGTAGATGTTCTGGGTGTAGATGTTCTGTAGATATTCTGAGTGTAGATGTTCTGGGTGTAGATGTTCTGGGTGTAGGTGTTCTGGATGTAGATGTTCTGTAGGTGTTCTGGGTGTAGGTGTTTTAGGTGTAGGTGTTCTGGGTGTAGGTGTTCTGAGTGTAGATGTTCTGAGTGTAGGTGTTCTGAGTGTAGGTATTCTGGGTGTAGGTGTTCTGGGTGTAGATTTTCTGGGTGTAGGTGTTCTGTAGATGTTCTGGGTGTAGGTGTTCTGTAGGTGTTCTGAGTTTAGGTGTTCTGGGTGTAGTTGTTTTGGGTGTAGATGTTCTGGGTGTAGGTGTTCTGGGTGTAGTTGTTTTGGGTGTAGATGTTCTGGGTGTAGGTGTTCTGGGTGTAGGTGTTCTGGGTGTAGTTGTTTTGGGTGTAGATGTTCTGGGTGTAGGTGTTCTGGGTGTAGTTGTTTTGGGTGTAGGTGTTCTGGGTGTAGGTGTTCTGGGTGTAGGTGTTCTGGGTGTAGTTGTTCTGGGTGTAGATGTTCTGGGTGTAGGTGTTCTGGGTGTAGTTGTTTTGGGTGTAGATGTTCTGGGTGTAGTTGTTTTGGGTGTAGATGTTCTGGGTGTAGGTGTTCTGGGTGTAGGTGTTCTGGGTGTAGGTGTTCTGGGTGTAGGTGTTCTGGGTGTAGTTGTTTTGGGTGTAGATGTTCTGGGTGTAGGTGTTCTGGGTGTAGTTGTTTTGGGTGTGGATGTTCTGGGTGTAGGTGTTATGGGTATAGGTGTTCTGGGTGTAGTTGTTTTGGGTGTAGATGTTCTGGGTGTAGGTGTTCTGGGTGTAGTTGTTTTGGGTGTAGGTGTTCTGAGTGTAGGTGTTCTGGGTGTAGGTGTTCTGGGTGTAGTTGTTTTGGGTGTAGATGTTCTGGGTGTAGGTGTTCTGGGTGTAGTTGTTTTGGGTGTAGGTGTTCTGGGTGTAGGTGTTCTGGGTGTAGTTGTTTTGGGTGTAGATGTTCTGGGTGTAGGTGTTCTGGGTGTAGGTGTTCTGGGTGTAGTTGTTTTGGGTGTAGGTGTTCTGGGTGTAGGTGTTCTGGGTGTAGTTGTTTTGGGTGTAGATGTTCTGGGTGTAGATATTCTGGGTGTAGATGTTCTGGATGTAGATGTTCTGTAGGTGTTCTGGGTGTAGATGTTCTGGGTGTAGGTGTTCTGGGTGTAGGTGTTCTGTACATGTTCTGGGTGTAGATGTTCTGGGTGTAGGTGTTCTGGGTGTAGGTGTTCTGGGTGTAGATGTACTGGGTGTAGATGTTCTGGGTGTAGGTGTTTTAGGTGTAGGTTTTTTTGGTGTAGGTGTTCTGGGTGTAGATGTTCTGGATGTAGATGTTCTGTAGGTGTTCTGGGTGTAGGTGTTTTAGGTGTAGGTGTTCTGGGTGTAGGTGTTCTGGGTGTAGATGTTCTGGGTGTAGATGTTCTGGGTGTAGGTGTTTTAGGTGTAGGTGTTTTTGGTGTAGGTGTTCTGGGTGTAGATGTTCTGGGTGTAGGTGCTCTGGGTGTAGATATTCTGGGTGTAAATGTTCTGTAGGTGTTCTGGGTGTAGATGTTCTGGGTGTAGGTGTTCTGGATGTAAATGTTCTGTAGGTGTTCTGGGTGTAGATGTTCTGGGTGTAGGTGTTCTGGGTGTAGGTGTTCTGGGTGTAGATGTACTGGGTGTAGATGTTCTGGGTGTAGGTGTTTTAGGTGTAGGTGTTTTTGGTGTAGGTGTTCTGGGTGTAGATGTTCTGGGTGTAGGTGTTCTGTACATGTTCTGGGTGTAGATGTTCTGGGTGTAGGTGTTCTGGGTGTAGATGTTCTGGGTGTAGGTGTTCTGGGTGTAGATGTTCTGGGTGTAGATGTTCTGGATGTAGATGTTCTGTAGGTGTTCTGGGTGTAGGTGTTTTAGGTGTAGGTGTTCTGGGTGTAGGTGTTCTGAGTGTAGATGTTCTGAGTGTAGGTGTTCTGAGTGTAGATGTTCTGGGTGTAGGTGTTCTGTAGGTGTTCTGAGTTTAGGTGTTCTGGGTGTAGGTGTTTTAGGTGTAGGTGTTCTGGGTGTAGGTGTTCTGAGTGTAGGTGTTCTGAGTGTAGGTGTTCTGAGTGTAGGTATTCTGAGTGTAGGTATTCTGGGTGTAGGTGTTCTGGGTGTAGATTTTCTGGGTGTAGGTGTTCTGTAGATGTTCTGGGTGTAGGTGTTCTGTAGGTGTTCTGAGTTTAGGTGTTCTGGGTGTAGGTGTTTTAGGTGTAGGTGTTCTGGGTGTAGGTGTTCTGAGTGTAGGTGTTCTGAGTGTAGGTATTCTGGGTGTAGGTGTTCTGGGTGTAGATTTTCTGGGTGTAGGTGTTCTGTAGATGTTCTGGATGTAGATGTTCTGTAGGTGTTCTGGGTGTAGGTGTTTTAGGTGTAGGTGTTCTGGGTGTAGGTGTTCTGGGTGTAGATGTTCTGGGTGTAGATGTTCTGGGTGTAGGTGTTTTAGGTGTAGGTGTTTTTGGTGTAGGTGTTCTGGGTGTAGATGTTCTGGGTGTAGGTGCTCTGGGTGTAGATATTCTGGGTGTAGATGTTCTGGATGTAAATGTTCTGTAGGTGTTCTGGGTGTAGATGTTCTGGGTGTAGGTGTTCTGGGTGTAGGTGTTCTGGGTGTAGATGTACTGGGTGTAGATGTTCTGGGTGTAGGTGTTTTAGGTGTAGGTGTTTTTGGTGTAGGTGTTCTGGGTGTAGATGTTCTGGGTGTAGGTGTTCTGTACATGTTCTGGGTGTAGATGTTCTGGGTGTAGGTGTTCTGGGTGTAGATGTTCTGGGTGTAGGTGTTCTGGGTGTAGATGTTCTGGGTGTAGATGTTCTGGATGTAGATGTTCTGTAGGTGTTCTGGGTGTAGGTGTTTTAGGTGTAGGTGTTCTGGGTGTAGGTGTTCTGAGTGTAGATGTTCTGAGTGTAGGTGTTCTGAGTGTAGGTATTCTGGGTGTAGGTGTTCTGGGTGTAGATTTTCTGGGTGTAGGTGTTCTGTAGATGTTCTGGGTGTAGGTGTTCTGTAGGTGTTCTGAGTTTAGGTGTTCTGGGTGTAGGTGTTTTAGGTGTAGGTGTTCTGGGTGTAGGTGTTCTGAGTGTAGGTGTTCTGAGTGTAGGTGTTCTGAGTGTAGGTATTCTGAGTGTAGGTATTCTGGGTGTAGGTGTTCTGGGTGTAGATTTTCTGGGTGTAGGTGTTCTGTAGATGTTCTGGGTGTAGGTGTTCTGTAGGTGTTCTGAGTTTAGGTGTTCTGGGTGTAGGTGTTTTAGGTGTAGGTGTTCTGGGTGTAGGTGTTTTAGGTGTAGGTGTTCTGAGTGTAGGTATTCTGGGTGTAGGTGTTCTGGGTGTAGATTTTCTGGGTGTAGGTGTTCTGTAGATGTTCTGGGTGTAGGTGTTCTGGGTGTAGGTGTTTTTGGTGTAGGTCTTCTGGGTGTAGTTGTTCTGGGTGTAGTTGTTCTGGGTGTAGGTGTTCTGGGTGTAGGTGTTCTGGGTGTAGTTGTTTTGGGTGTAGATGTTCTGGGTGTAGGTGTTTTGGGTGTAGTTGTTTTGGGTGTAGATGTTCTGGGTGTAGGTGTTCTGGGTGTAGGTGTTCTGGGTGTAGTTGTTTTGGGTGTAGATGTTCTGGGTGTAGGTGTTCTGGGTGTAGTTGTTTTGGGTGTAGGTGTTCTGGGTGTAGGTGTTCTGGGTGTAGGTGTTCTGGGTGTAGTTGTTCTGGGTGTAGGTGTTCTGGGTGTAGGTGTTCTGGGTGTAGGTGTTCTGGGTGTAGTTGTTCTGGGTGTAGGTGTTCTGGGTGTAGGTGTTCTGGGTGTAGTTGTTTTGGGTGTAGATGTTCTGGACTTACCCTGGTCGTTCGGCATCTTGTCTGGATGTTCCACTGAAAAAGAACAGAGTCAGAACCTCAGGTCTAACTCGGGTCTAACTCGGGTCTAACTCGGGTCTAACTCGGGTCTAACTCGGGTCTAACTCGGGTCTAACTCGGTTTAACTCAGGTTTAACTCGGGTTTAACTCGGGTCTAACTCGGGTCTAACTCGGGTCTAACTCGGGTCTAACTCGGGTCTGACTCGGGTCTAACTCAGGTCTAACTCGGGTCTAACTCGGGTCTGTCTCGAGTCTGACTCGGGTCTAACTCAGGTCTAACTCGGGTATAACTCGGGTATAACTCAGGTCTAACTCGGGTCTAACTCGGGTCTGTCTTGGGTCTAACTCGGGTCTGACTCGTGTCTAACTCAGGTCTAACTCGGGTCTAACTCGGGTCTAACTCAGGTCTAACTCAGGTCTAACTCGGGTCTAACTCGGGTCTGTCTCGGGTCTAACTCGGGTCTGACTCGGGTCTAACTCGGGTCTAACTCGGGTCTAACTCGGGTCTAACTCAGGTCTAACTCGGGTCTAACTCAGGTCTAACTCGGGTCTAACTCGGGTCTGTCTCGGGTCTAACTCGGGTCTGACTCGGGTCTAACTCAGGTCTAACTCGGGTCTAACTCGGGTCTGTCTCGAGTCTGACTCGGGTCTAACTCAGGTCTAACTCGGGTATAACTCGGGTATAACTCAGGTCTAACTCGGGTCTAACTCGGGTCTGTCTTGGGTCTAACTCGGGTCTGACTCGTGTCTAACTCAGGTCTAACTCGGGTCTAACTCGGGTCTAACTCGGGTCTGTCTCGGGTCTGACTCAGGTCTAACTCGGGTATAACTCAGGTCTAACTCAGGTCTAACTCGGGTCTGTCTCGGGTCCAACTCGGGTCTGACTCGAGTCTAACTCGGGTATAACTCGGGTCTGACTCGGGCCTAACTCGGGTCTAACTCGGGTCTAACTCAGGTCTAACTCGGGTCTAACTCGGGTCTGACTCGGGTCTAACTCGGGTCTGACTCGGGTCTAACTCAGGTCTAACTCGGGTCTGACTCGGGTATAACTCGGGTCTAACTCAGGTCTAACTCGGGTCTAACTCGGGTCTGTCTCGGGTCTAACTCGGGTCTGACTCGGGTCTAACTCGGGTCTAACTCAGGTCTAACTCGGGTCTAACTCGGGTCTGTCTCGGGTCTGACTCGGGTCTAACTCAGGTCTAACTCGGGTATAACTCAGGTCTAACTCAGGTCTAACTCGGGTCTAACTCGGGTCTGTCTTGGGTCTAACTCGGGTCTGACTCGTGTCTAACTCAGGTCTAACTCGGGTCTAACTCGGGTCTGTCTCGGGTCTGACTTGGGTCTAACTCAGGTCTAACTCGGGTATAACTCAGGTCTAACTCGGGTCTAACTCGGGTCTGTCTCGGGTCTAACTCGGGTCTAACTCGGGTCTAACTCGGGTCTAACTCGGGTCTAACTCGGGTCTGTCTCGGGTCTGACTCGGGTCTAACTCGGGTCTGACTCGGGTCTGACTCGGGTCTAACTCGGGTCTAACTCGGGTCTAACTCGGGTCTAACTCGGGTCTAACTCGGGTCTGACTCGGGTCTAACTCGGGTCTAACTCGGGTCTAACTCGGGTCTGTCTCGGGTCTGTCTCGGGTCTAACTCGGGTCTAACTCGGGTCTAACTCGGGTCTAACTCGGGTCTAACTCGGGTCTAACTCGGGTATAACTCAGGTCTAACTCGGGTCTAACTCGGGTCTAACTCGGGTCTGTCTTGGGTCTGTCTTGGGTCTGTCTTGGGTCTGACTCGGGTCTGACTCGTGTCTAACTCAGGTCTAACTCGGGTCTGTCTCGGGTCTGTCTCGGGTCTGACTCGGGTCTGACTCGGGTCTAACTCGGGTCTAACTCGGGTCTAACTCGGGTCTAACTCGGGTCTAACTCGGGTCTAACTCGGGTCTAACTCGGGTCTAACTCGGGTCTAACTCGGGTCTGTCTCGGGTCTGACTCGGGTCTGACTCGGGTCTAACTCGGGTCTAACTCGGGTCTAACTCGGGTCTAACTCGGGTCTGTCTCGGGTCTGACTCGGGTCTAACTCAGGTCTAACTCGGGTATAACTCGGGTATAACTCAGGTCTAACTCGGGTCTAACTCGGGTCTGTCTTGGGTCTAACTCGGGTCTGACTCGTGTCTAACTCAGGTCTAACTCGGGTCTAACTCGGGTCTGTCTCGGGTCTGACTCGGGTCTAACTCAGGTCTAACTCGGGTATAACTCAGGTCTAACTCAGGTCTAACTCGGGTCTAACTCGGGTCTGACTCGGGTCTAACTCGGGTCTGACTCGGGTCTAACTCGGGTCTAACTCGGGTCTGACTCGGGTATAACTCAGGTCTAACTCGGGTCTAACTCGGGTCTGTCTCGGGTCTAACTCGGGTCTGACTCGGGTTTAACTCGGGTCTAACTCGGGTCTAACTCGGGTCTAACTCGGGTCTGTCTCGGGTCTGACTCGGGTCTAACTCAGGTCTAACTCGGGTATAACTCAGGTCTAACTCAGGTCTAACTCGGGTCTAACTCGGGTCTGTCTCGGGTCTAACTCGGGTCTGACTCGGGTCTAACTCGGGTATAACTCGGGTCTGACTCGGGTCTAACTCGGGTCTAACTCGGGTCTAACTCAGGTCTAACTCGGGTATAACTCAGGTCTAACTCAGGTCTAACTCGGGTCTAACTCGGTTCTGACTCGGGTCTAACTCGGGTCTGACTCGGGTCTAACTTGGGTCTAACTCGGGTCTGACTCGGGTATAACTCGGGTCTAACTCGGGTCTGACTCGGGTATAACTCGGGTCTAACTCAGGTCTAACTCGGGTCTAACTCGGGTCTAACTCAGGTCTAACTCGGGTCTAACTCGGTTCTGACTCGGGTCTAACTCGGGTCTGACTCGGGTCTAACTCAGGTCTAACTCGGGTCTGACTCGGGTCTAACTCAGGTCTAACTCGGGTCTGACTCGGGTATAACTCGGGTCTAACTCAGGTCTAACTCGGGTCTGTCTCGGGTCTGACTCGGGTCTAACTCAGGTCTAACTCGGGTATAACTCAGGTCTAACTCGGGTCTAACTCGGGTCTGTCTTGGGTCTAACTCGGGTCTGACTCGTGTCTAACTCAGGTCTAACTCGGGTCTAACTCGGGTCTGTCTCGGGTCTGACTCGGGTCTAACTCAGGTCTAACTCGGGTATAACTCAGGTCTAACTCAGGTCTAACTCGGGTCTGTCTTGGGTCTAACTCGGGTCTGACTCGTGTCTAACTCAGGTCTAACTCGGGTCTGTCTCGGGTCTGACTCGGGTCTAACTCAGGTCTAACTCGGGTATAACTCAGGTCTAACTCAGGTCTAACTCGGGTCTAACTCGGGTCTGTCTCGGGTCTAACTCGGGTCTAACTCGGGTCTAACTCAGGTCTAACTCGGGTCTAACTCGGGTCTAACTCGGGTCTAACTCGGGTCTAACTCGGGTCTAACTCGGGTCTAACTCGGGTCTGTCTCGGGTCTAACTCGGGTCTGTCTCGGGTCTGTCTCGGGTCTGTCTCGGGTCTAACTCGGGTCTGTCTCGGGTCTGACTCGGTTCTAACTCAGGTCTAACTCGGGTCTAACTCAGGTCTAACTCGGGTCTAACTCGGGTCTAACTCGGGTCTGTCTCGGGTCTAACTCGGGTCTAACTCGGGTCTAACTCGGGTCTAACTCGGGTCTAACTCGGGTCTAACTCGGGTCTAACTCGGGTCTGTCTCGGGTCTAACTCGGGTCTGTCTCGGGTCTGTCTCGGGTCTAACTCGGGTCTGTCTCGGGTCTGACTCGGGTCTAACTCGGGTCTAACTCGGGTCTAACTCAGGTCTAACTCAGGTCTAACTCGGGTCTAACTCGGGTCTGTCTCGGGTCTGTCTCGGGTCTAACTCGGGTCTAACTCGGGTCTAACTCGGGTCTAACTCGGGTCTAACTCGGGTCTAACTCGGGTCTAACTCGGGTCTGTCTCGGGTCTAACTCGGGTCTGTCTCGGGTCTGACTCGGGTCTGTCTCGGGTCTAACTCGGGTCTGTTTCGGGTCTAACTCGGGTCTAACTCGGGTCTGTCTCGGGTCTAACTCGGGTCTGTCTCGGGTCTGTCTCGGGTCTGTCTCGGGTCTAACTCGGGTCTGTCTCGGGTCTGACTCGGGTCTAACTCAGGTCTAACTCGGGTCTAACTCAGGTCTAACTCGGGTCTAACTCGGGTCTGTCTCGGGTCTAACTCAGGTCTAACTCGGGTCTAACTCGGGTCTAACTCGGGTCTAACTCGGGTCTAACTCGGGTCTGTCTCGGGTCTAACTCGGGTCTGTCTCGGGTCTGACTCGGGTCTAACTCGGGTCTAACTCGGGTCTAACTCAGGTCTAACTCAGGTCTAACTCGGGTCTAACTCGGGTCTGTCTCGGGTCTAACTCGGGTCTGACTCGGGTCTGACTCGGGTCTAACTCGGGTCTAACTCAGGTCTAACTCGGGTCTAACTCGGGTCTGTCTCGGGTCTAACTCGGGTATAACTCGGGTCTAACTCGGGTCTAACTCGGGTCTAACTCGGGTCTAACTCGGGTCTGACTCGGGTCTGACTCGGGTCTGACTCGGGTCTAACTCAGGTCTAACTCGGGTATAACTCAGGTCTAACTCAGGTCTAACTCGGGTCTGACTCGGGGCTAACTCGGGTCTAACTTGGGTCTGTCTCGGGTCTGTCTCAGGTCTGACTCGGGTCTAACTCGGGTCTGACTCGGGTCTAACTCGGGTCTAACTCAGGTCTAACTCGGGTATAACTCAGGTCTAACTCAGGTCTAACTCGGGTCTAACTCGGGTCTGTCTCGGGTCTAACTCAGGTCTAACTCGGGTCTAACTCGGGTCTAACTCGGGTCTAACTCGGGTCTGACTCGGGTCTAACTCAGGTCTAACTCGGGTCTATCTCGGGTCTATCTCGGGTCTAACTCGGGTCTGACTCGGGTCTAACTCGGGTCTAACTCGGGTCTAACTCGGGTCTAACTCGGGTCTGTCTCGGGTCTGACTCGGGTCTGACTCGGGTCTGACTCGGGTCTAACTCGGGTCTAACTCGGGTCTGTCTCGGGTCTGACTCGGGTCTAACTCGGGTCTAACTCGGGTCTAACTCGGGTCTAACTCGGGTCTGTCTCGGGTCTGACTCGGGTCTGACTCGGGTCTGACTCGGGTCTGTCTCGGGTCTGACTCGGGTCTGACTCGGGTCGAACTCGGGTCTGTCTCGGTCTGACTCGGTCTAACTCGGTCTGACTCGGGTCTAACTCGGTCTAACTCGGTCTGTCTCGGGTCTCACTCGGGTCTAACTCGGGTCTAACTCGGGTCTAACTCGGGTCTAACTCGGGTCTGTCTCGGGTCTGTCTCGGGTCTGACTCGGGTCTGACTCGGGTCTGTCTCGGGTCTGACTCGGGTCTAACTCGGGTCTAACTCGGTTCTAACTCGGTTCTAACTCGGGTCTAACTCGGGTCTAACTCGGGTCTAACTCGGGTCTAACTCGGGTCTGACTCGGGTCTGACTCGGGTCTAACTCGGGTCTAACTCGGGTCTAACTCGGGTCTAACTCGGGTCTAACTCGGGTCTGACTCGGGTCTGACTCGGGTCTAACTCGGGTCTAACTCGGGTCTAACTCGGGTCTAACTCGGGTCTAACTCGGGTCTAACTCGGGTCTAACTCGGGTCTGTCTCGGGTCTAACTCGGGTCTGTCTCGGGTCTGACTCGGGTCTAACTCGGGTCTAACTCGGGTCTAACTCAGGTCTAACTCAGGTCTAACTCGGGTCTGTCTTGGGTCTAACTCGGGTCTGACTCATGTCTAACTCAGGTCTAACTCGGGTCTAACTCGGGTCTAACTCGGGTCTGTCTCGGGTCTGACTCGGGTCTAACTCAGGTCTAACTCGGGTATAACTCAGGTCTAACTCAGGTCTAACTCGGGTCTAACTCGGGTCTGTCTCGGGTCTAACTCGGGTCTAACTCGGGTCTAACTCGGGTCTAACTCGGGTCTAACTCGGGGCTAACTCGGTCTAACTCGGGTCCAACTCGGTCTCGGGTCTGTCTCGGGTCTAACTCGGGTCTGTCTCGGGTCTGTCTCGGGTCTGTCTCGGGTCTAACTCGGGTCTGTCTCGGGTCTGACTCGGTTCTAACTCAGGTCTAACTCGGGTCTAACTCAGGTCTAACTCGGGTCTAACTCGGGTCTGTCTCGGGTCTAACTCGGGTCTAACTCGGGTCTAACTCGGGTCTAACTCGGGTCTAACTCGGGTCTAACTCCGGTCTAACTCGGGTCTGTCTCGGGTCTAACTCGGGTCTAACTCAGGTCTAACTCAGGTCTAACTCGGGTCTAACTCGGGTCTGTCTCGGGTCTAACTCGGGTCTGACTCGGGTCTGACTCGGGTCTAACTCGGGTCTAACTCAGGTCTAACTCGGGTCTAACTCGGGTCTGTCTCGGGTCTAACTCGGGTCTAACTCAGGTCTAACTCGGGTCTAACTCGGGTCTAACTCGGGTCTAACTCGGGTCTGACTCGGGTCTGACTCGGGTCTAACTCGGGTCTAACTCAGGTCTAACTCGGGTATAACTCAGGTCTAACTCAGGTCTAACTCGGGTCTGACTCGGGGCTAACTCGGGTCTAACTCGGGTCTAACTCGGGTCTAACTCGGGTCTAACTCAGGTCTAACTCGGGTCTAACTCGGGTCTAACTCGGGTCTGTCTCGGGTCTAACTCGGGTCTAACTCGGGTCTAACTCGGGTCTAACTCGGGTCTAACTCGGGTCTAACTCCGGTCTAACTCGGGTCTGTCTCGGGTCTAACTCGGGTCTAACTCAGGTCTAACTCGGGTCTAACTCGGGTCTAACTCGGGTCTGTCTCGGGTCTAACTCGGGTCTCACTCGGGTCTAACTCGGGTCTAACTCGGGTCTAACTCTGGTCTAACTCGGGTCTAACTCGGGTCTGTCTCGGGTCTAACTCGGGTATAACTCAGGTCTAACTCGGGTCTAACTCGGGTCTAACTCGGGTCTAACTCGGGTCTAACTCGGGTCTTACTCGGGTCTGACTCGGGTCTAACTCGGGTCTAACTCGGGTCTAACTCAGGTCTAACTCGGGTATAACTCGGGTCTAACTCAGGTCTAACTCGGGTCTGACTCGGGTCTAACTCGGGTCTAACTCGGGTCTAACTCGGGTCTAACTCGGGTCTAACTCGGGTCTAACTCGGGTCTAACTCGGGTCTGTCTCGGGTCTAACTCGGGTCTGTCTCGGGTCTGTCTCGGGTCTGTCTCGGGTCTAACTCGGGTCTAACTCGGGTCTGTCTCGGGTCTGACTCGGTTCTAACTCAGGTCTAACTCGGGTCTAACTCGGGTCTAACTCGGGTCTAACTCGGGTCTGTCTCGGGTCTAACTCGGGTCTAACTCGGGTCTAACTCGGGTCTAACTCGGGTCTAACTCGGGTCTAACTCCGGTCTAACTCGGGTCTGTCTCGGGTCTAACTCGGGTCTAACTCAGGTCTAACTCAGGTCTAACTCGGGTCTAACTCGGGTCTGTCTCGGGTCTAACTCGGGTCTGACTCGGGTCTGACTCGGGTCTAACTCGGGTCTAACTCGGGTCTAACTCGGGTCTAACTCGGGTCTGACTCGGGTCTGACTCGGGTCTAACTCGGGTCTAACTCAGGTCTAACTCGGGTATAACTCAGGTCTAACTCAGGTCTAACTCGGGTCTAACTCGGGTCTGTCTCGGGTCTAACTCGGGTCTAACTCGAGTCTGTCTCGGGTCTAACTCGGGTCTGACTCGGGTCTAACTCGGGTCTAACTCGGGTCTAACTCGGGTCTATCTCGGGTCTGTCTCGGGTCTAACTCGGGTCTGACTCGGGTCTAACTCGGGTCTAACTCAGGTCTAACTCGGGTCTAACTCGGGTCTAACTCGGGTCTGTCTCGGGTCTGACTCGGGTCTAACTTGGGTCTAACTCAGGTCTAACTCGGGTCTAACTCGGGTCTGTCTCGGGTCTAACTCGGGCCTAACTCGGGTCTGTCTCGGGTCTGTCTCGGGTCTGACTCGGGTCTAACTCGGGTCTGTCTCAGGTCTGACTCGGGTCTAACTCGGGTCTAACTCAGGTCTAACTCGGGTCTAACTCGGGTCTAACTCGGGTCTGACTCGGGTCTAACTCGGGTCTAACTCAGGTCTAACTCGGGTCTATCTCGGGTCTATCTCGGGTCTAACTCGGGTCTGACTCGGGTCTAACTCGGGTCTAACTCGGGTCTAACTCAGGTCTAACTCGGGTCTAACTCGGGTCTGTCTCGGGTCTGACTCGGGTCTAACTCGGGTCTGACTCGGGTCTAACTCGGGTCTAACTCGGGTCTGTCTCGGGTCTGACTCGGGTCTAACTCGGGTCTAACTCGGGTCTAACTCGGGTCTAACTCGGGTCTGTCTCGGGTCTGACTCGGGTCTGACTCGGTCTGACTCGGTCTAACTCGGTCTAACTCGGTCTAACTCGGGTCTAACTCGGGTCTGTCTCGGGTCTGACTCGGGTCTAACTCGGGTCTGACTCGGGTCTAACTCGGGTCTAACTCGGGTCTGTCTCGGGTCTGACTCGGGTCTAACTCGGGTCTAACTCGGGTCTAACTCGGGTCTAACTCGGGTCTGTCTCGGGTCTGTCTCGGGTCTGACTCGGGTCTGTCTCGGGTCTGACTCGGGTCTAACTCGGGTCTAACTCGGTTCTAACTCGGTTCTAACTCGGGTCTAACTCGGGTCTAACTCGGGTCTAACTCGGGTCTAACTCGGGTCTGACTCGGGTCTGACTCGGGTCTAACTCGGGTCTAACTCGGGTCTAACTCGGGTCTAACTCGGGTCTGACTCGGGTCTGACTCGGGTCTGACTCGGGTCTGACTCGGGTCTAACTCGGGTCTAACTCGGGTCTAACTCGGGTCTAACTCGGGTCTAACTCGGGTCTAACTCGGGTCTAACTCGGGTCTGTCTCGGGTCTAACTCGGGTCTGTCTCGGGTCTGACTCGGGTCTAACTCGGGTCTAACTCGGGTCTAACTCGGGTCTAACTCGGGTCTAACTCAGGTCTAACTCGGGTCTAACTCGGGTCTGTCTCGGGTCTAACTCGGGTCTGACTCGGGTCTGACTCGGGTCTAACTCGGGTCTAACTCAGGTCTAACTCGGGTCTGACTCGGGTCTGACTCGGGTCTAACTCGGGTCTAACTCAGGTCTAACTCGGGTATAACTCAGGTCTAACTCGGGTATAACTCAGGTCTAACTCAGGTCTAACTCGGGTCTGACTCGGGGCTAACTCGGGTCTAACTTGGGTCTGTCTCGGGTCTGTCTCAGGTCTGACTCGGGTCTAACTCGGGTCTGACTCGGGTCTAACTCGGGTCTAACTCAGCTCTAACTCGTGTATAACTCAGGTCTTACTCTGGTCTTTCTCGGTTCTTACTCGTGTCTGTCTCGGGTCTAACTCGGGTCTTACTCGTGTCTGTCTCGGGTCTAACTCGGGTCTGACTCGGGTCTAACTCGGGTCTAACTCAGGTCTAACTCGGGTCTATCTCGGGTCTGTCTCGGGTCTAACTCGGGTCTGACTCGGGTCTAACTCGGGTCTAACTCAGGTCTAACTCGGGTCTAACTCGGGTCTGTCTCGGGTCTGACTCGGGTCTAACTCGGGTCTAACTCAGGTCTAACTCGGGTCTAACTCGGGTCTAACTCAGGTCTAACTCAGGTCTAACTCGGGTCTAACTCGGGTCTGTCTCGGGTCTAACTCGGGTCTGACTCGGGTCTGACTCGGGTCTAACTCGGGTCTAACTCAGGTCTAACTCGGGTCTAACTCGGGTCTGTCTCGGGTCTAACTCGGGTATAACTCAGGTCTAACTCGGGTCTAACTCGGGTCTAACTCGGGTCTAACTCGGGTCTGACTCGGGTCTGACTCGGGTCTGACTCGGGTCTAACTCGGGTCTAACTCAGGTCTAACTCGGGTATAACTCAGGTCTAACTCAGGTCTAACTCGGGTCTGACTCGGGGCTAACTCGGGTCTAACTTGGGTCTGTCTCGGGTCTGTCTCAGGTCTGACTCGGGTCTAACTCGGGTCTGACTCGGGTCTAACTCGGGTCTAACTCAGGTCTAACTCGGGTATAACTCAGGTCTAACTCAGGTCTAACTCGGGTCTAACTCGGGTCTGTCTCGGGTCTAACTCGGGTCTAACTCGAGTCTGTCTCGGGTCTAACTCGGGTCTGACTCGGGTCTAACTCGGGTCTAACTCAGGTCTAACTCGGGTCTATCTCGGGTCTGTCTCGGGTCTAACTCGGGTCTGACTCGGGTCTAACTCGGGTCTAACTCAGGTCTAACTCGGGTCTAACTCGGGTCTGTCTCGGGTCTGACTCGGGTCTAACTCGGGTCTAACTCAGGTCTAACTCGGGTCTAACTCGGGTCTGTCTCGGGTCTAACTCGGGTCTAACTCGGGTCTGTCTCGGGTCTGTCTCGGGTCTGACTCGGGTCTAACTCGGGTCTGTCTCAGGTCTGACTCGGGTCTAACTCGGGTCTAACTCAGGTCTAACTCGGGTATAACTCAGGTCTAACTCGGGTCTAACTCGGGTCTAACTCGGGTCTAACTCGGGTCTAACTCGGGTCTGTCTCGGGTCTGACTCGGGTCTAACTCGGGTCTGACTCGGGTCTGACTCGGGTCTAACTCGGGTCTGTCTCGGGTCTGACTCGGGTCTAACTCGGGTCTAACTCAGGTCTAACTCGGGTCTAACTCGGGTCTGTCTCGGGTCTGACTCGGGTCTGACTCGGGTCTGACTCGGGTCTGACTCGGGTCTAACTCGGGTCTAACTCGGGTCTAACTCGGGTCTGTCTCGGGTCTAACTCGGGTCTGACTCGGGTCTAACTCGGGTCTAACTCGGGTCTGTCTCGGGTCTGACTCGGGTCTAACTCGGGTCTAACTCGGGTCTAACTCAGGTCTAACTCGGGTCTGTCTCGGGTCTGTCTCGGGTCTGACTCGGGTCTGACTCGGGTCTGTCTCGGGTCTGACTCGGGTCTAACTCGGGTCTAACTCGGTTCTAACTCGGTTCTAACTCGGGTCTGACTCGGGTCTGACTCGGGTCTAACTCGGGTCTAACTCGGGTCTGACTCGGGTCTGACTCGGGTCTGACTCGGGTCTGACTCGGGTCTGACTCGGGTCTAACTCGGGTCTAACTCGGGTCTGACTCGGGTCTGACTCGGGTCTGACTCGGGTCTGACTCGGGTCTGACTCGGGTCTGACTCGGGTCTAACTCGGTCTAACTCGGGTCTAACTCGGTCTAACTCGGTCTAACTCGGTCTGACTCGGTCTGACTCGGTCTGACTCGGGTCTGACTCGGTCTGACTCGGGTCTGACTCGGTCTGACTCGGTCTAACTCGGTCTAACTCGGGTCGGACTCGGGTCGGACTCGGGTCGGACTCGGGTCGGACTCGGGTCGGACTGGGGTCTGACTCGGGTCTGACTCTGGTCTGACTCGGGTCTGACTCGCGTCTGACTCGGGTCTGACTCGGGTCTAACTCGGGTCTGACTCGGGTCTGACTCGGGTCTGACTCGGGTCTGACTCGGGTCTGACTCGGGTCTGACTCGGGTCTGACTCGAGTCTAACTCGGGTCTAACTCGGGTCTAACTCGGGTCTAACTCGGGTCTAACTCGGGTCTAACTCGGGTCTAACTCGGGTCTAACTCGGGTCTAACTCGGGTATAACTCAGGTCTAACTCGGGTCAAACTCGGGTCTGACTCGGGTCTGACTCGGGTCTAACTCAGGTCTAACTCGGGTATAACTCAGGTCTAACTCGGGTCAAACTCGGGTCTGACTCGGGTCTGACTCGGGTCTAACTCGGGTCTAACTCGGGTATAACTCAGGTCTAACTCAGGTCACCTTTGGCAGTCCTGAAGGCCACAGGCTCGGACAGGGGCCCCAGTCCTTTGCTGTTCTTGGCCTGGATCCTGAAGTAATACACCGTGTCCAGGCTCAGGTCCAGGACCTGGTGCGTCAGACGGTCTCCGGAGATGGACTCCATGGACCAGTTGTCGATCAGTGCGTTTTTGTCCAGGGTGTAGTACACGATGTATCCTGCAGGGGGGGCAGCAGAGGAGTTAGAGCACCACATTGGGGCGATTCATTCACAAAAATCTGGGAAAATCTGGAACTCAAATTCTTTTCCCCAATTTCCCAGTGAGAACGTTTCTCATGTACAATATGTACAATATGTACAATATGTACAAATGTACAAATGTACAAATGTGCAAATGTACAATATGTACAAATGTACAATATGTACAAATGTACAATATGTACAAATGTACAATATGTACAAATCTCCACCTGCACCGGGCGTTTAAAAGGACTCTGTGTTTAAAGGGACCTGAGTCTGATTTGTTTTTTCTCGGTATAAACGTGGGATTCCTCCTCTCGGCCCTGGAGCCTGTGATGTTCAGACCTGAGCCGCTCGGCGTCTCCAGGAGGAACATTAACAACCGACCGGGGACAGAAACAGGACTAAAGCAGGAGGGTGTATCAGGTCCAGGCTCAGTCCTGGTTTAGTCCTGGTTTAGTCCTGGTTTAGTCCTGGTTTAGTCCTGGTTCAGTCCTGGTTTAGTCCTGGTTCAGACCTGGTTTAGTCCTGGTTTAGTCCTGGTTCAGTCCTGGTTTAGTCCTGGTTCAGTCCTGGTTCAGTCCTGGTTCAGTCCTGGTTCAGACCTGGTTCAGTCCTGGTTCAGTCCTGGTTTAGTCCTGGTTCAGTCCTGGTTCAGTCCTGGTTCAGTCCTGGTTCAGTCCTGGTTTAGTCCTGGTTCAGTCCTGGTTCAGTCCTGGTTTAGTCCTGGTTCAGTCCTGGTTCAGTCCTGGTTCAGTCCTGGTTCAGTCCTGGTTCAGTCCTGGTTCAGTCCTGGTTCAGTCCTGGTTCAGTCCTGGTTCAGTCCTGGTTTAGTCCTGGTTTAGTCCTGGTTCAGTCCTGGTTCAGTCCTGGTTCAGTCCTGGTTCAGTCCTGGTTCAGTCCTGGTTCAGTCCTGGTTCAGTCCTGGTTTAGACCTGGTTCAGACCTGGTTTAGTCCTGGTTCAGTCCTGGTTCAGTCCTGGTTCAGTCCTGGTTTAGTCCTGGTTCAGTCCTGGTTTAGTCCTGGTTTAGTCCTGGTTCAGTCCTGGTTCAGTCCTGGTTCAGTCCTGGTTCAGTCCTGGTTCAGACCTGGTTCAGTCCTGGTTTAGTCCTGGTTCAGTCCTGGTTCAGTCCTGGTTCAGTCCTGGTTCAGTCCTGGTTTAGTCCTGGTTCAGTCCTGGTTCAGTCCTGGTTCAGTCCTGGTTCAGTCCTGATTTAGTCCTGGTTCAGTCCTGGTTCAGTCCTGGTTCAGTCCTGGTTTAGTCCTGGTTCAGTCCTGGTTCAGTCCTGGTTCAGTCCTGGTTCAGTCCTGGTTCAGTCCTGGTTTAGTCCTGGTTCAGTCCTGGTTCAGTCCTGGTTTAGTCCTGGTTTAGTCCTGGTTTAGTCCTGGTTCAGTCCTGGTTCAGTCCTGGTTCAGTCCTGGTTCAGTCCTGGTTTACACCTGGTTTACACCTGGTTCAGTCCTGGTTCAGTCCTGGTTCAGTCCTGGTTTAGTCCTGGTTTAGTCCTGGTTTAGTCCTGGTTTAGTCCTGGTTCAGTCCTGGTTCAGTCCTGGTTCAGTCCTGGTTCAGTCCTGGTTTAGTCCTGGTTCAGTCCTGGTTCAGTCCTGGTTCAGTCCTGGTTCAGTCCTGGTTCAGTCCTGGTTCAGTCCTGGTTTAGTCTTGGTTCAGTCCTGGTTTAGTCCTGGTTTAGTCCTGGTTCAGTCCTGGTTCAGTCCTGGTTCAGTCCTGGTTCAGTCCTGGTTTAGTCCTGGTTTAGTCCTGGTTCAGTCCTGGTTCAGTCCTGGTTCAGTCCTGGTTCAGTCCTGGTTCAGACCTGGTTCAGTCCTGGTTCAGTCCTGGTTCAGTCCTGGTTCAGTCCTGGTTCAGTCCTGGTTTAGTCCTGGTTTAGTCCTGGTTCAGTCCTGGTTCAGTCCTGGTTCAGTCCTGGTTCAGTCCTGGTTTAGTCCTGGTTTAGTCCTGGTTCAGTCCTGGTTCAGTCCTGGTTCAGTCCTGGTTCAGTCCTGGTTCAGTCCTGGTTTAGTCCTGGTTCAGTCCTGGTTCAGTCCTGGTTCAGTCCTGGTTTAGTCCTGGTGTTTAAACCTGAGGGTGCGTTTGATTTCCCCTCTGGGACGTGTTACTGTAGATGTGTTTAGAGTCGGGTGGAGATCACAGACGTCAGATCGATGCGACGAGACACACACACATTTACACATTTACACACACATGAGTAAATGTGATGAGTAAATGTGATGAGTAAATGTGATGAGTAAATGTGATGAGTAAATGTGATGAGTAAATGTGATGAGTAAATGTAATGAGTAAATGTAATGAGTAAGTGTGATGAGTAAATGTGATGAGTAAATGTGATGAGTAAATGTGATGAGTAAATGTGATGAGTAAATGTGATGAGTAAATGTAATAAGTGTGATGAGTAAATGTGATGAGTAAATGTGATGAGTAAATGTAATGAGTAAATGTGATGAGTAAATGTGATGAGTAAATGTGATGAGTAAATGTGATGAGTAAGTGTAATGAGTAAGTGTGATGAGTAAATGTGATGAGTAAATGTGATGAGTAAATGTAATGAATAAATGTAATGAGTAA
The DNA here is from genome assembly GCA_034769755.1 of Odontamblyopus lacepedii. NCBI lineage: Eukaryota > Metazoa > Chordata > Actinopteri > Gobiiformes > Gobiidae > Odontamblyopus > Odontamblyopus lacepedii. The sequence goes on along the minus strand of CM068344.1, from coordinate 64,128 downwards.
ATGTGATGAGTAAATGTGATGAGTAAATGTGATGAGTAAATGTGATGAGTAAATGTAATGAGTAAATGTGATGAGTAAATGTAATGAGTAAATGTGATGAGTAAATGTGATGAGTAAATGTGATGAGTAAATGTGATGAGTAAATGTGATGAGTAAATGTGATGAGTAAGTGTAATGAGTAAATGTGATGAGTAAATGTGATGAGTAAATGTGATGAGTAAATGTGATGAGTAAATGTGATGAGTAAATGTGATGAGTAAATGTGATGAGTAAATGTGATGAGTAAATGTGATGAGTAAATGTAATGAGTAAATGTAATGAATAAATGTAATGAGTAAATGTGATGAGTAAATGTGATGAGTAAATGTGATGAGTAAATGTGATGAGTAAATGTAATGAGTAAGTGTAATGAGTAAATGTGATGAGTAAATGTGATGAGTAAATGTGATGAGTAAATGTAATGAGTAAATGTAATGAGTAAATGTAATGAGTAAATGTGATGAGTAAATGTGATGAGTAAATGTGATGAGTAAATGTAATGAGTAAGTGTGATGAGTAAATGTGATGAGTAAATGTAATGAGTAAATGTAATGAGTAAGTGTGATGAGTAAATGTGATGAGTAAATGTGATGAGTAAATGTGATGAGTAAATGTGATGAGTAAATGTAATGAGTAAATGTAATGAATAAATGTAATGAGTAAATGTGATGAGTAAATGTGATGAGTAAATGTGATGAGTAAATGTGATGAGTAAATGTGATGAGTAAATGTGATGAGTAAATGTAATGAGTAAATGTAATGAGTAAATGTGATGAGTAAATGTGATGAGTAAATGTGATGAGTAAATGTGATGAGTAAATGTGATGAGTAAATGTGATGAGTAAATGTGATGAGTAAATGTAATGAGTAAGTGTAATGAGTAAATGTGATGAGTAAATGTGATGAGTAAATGTAATGAGTAAATGTAATGAGTAAATGTAATGAGTAAATGTGATGAGTAAATGTGATGAGTAAATGTGATGAGTAAATGTGATGAGTAAATGTAATGAGTAAATGTGATGAGTAAATGTAATGAGTAAATGTGATGAGTAAATGTGATGAGTAAATGTGATGAGTAAATGTAATGAGTAAATGTAATGAGTAAGTGTAATGAGTAAATGTAATGAGTAAATGTAATGAGTAAATGTGATAAGTAAATGTAATGAGTAAATGTGATAAGTAAATGTAATGAGTAAATGTAATGAGTAAATGTAATGAGTAAATGTAATGAGTAAGTGTAATGAGTAAATGTGATAAGTAAATGTAATGAGTAAATGTAATGAGTAAGTGTAATGAGTAAATGTAATGAGTAAATGTAATGAGTAAGTGTAATGAGTAAATGTGATGAGTAAGTGTAATGAGTAAATGTAATGAGTAAATGTAATGAGTAAATGTAATGAGTAAATGTAATGAGTAAATGTAATGAGTAAATGTAATGAGTAAATGTAATGAGTAAATGTAATGAGTAAATGTGATGAGTAAATGTAATGAGTAAATGTAATGAGTAAATGTAATGAGTAAGTGTAATGAGTAAGTGTAATGAGTAAATGTAATGAGTAAATGTAATGAGTAAATGTGATAAGTAAATGTAATGAGTAAATGTGATGAGTAAATGTAATGAGTAAATGTGATGAGTAAGTGTAATGAGTAAATGTAATGAGTAAATGTAATGAGTAAATGTAATGAGTAAATGTGATGAGTAAATGTGATGAGTAAATGTGATGAGTAAATGTGATGAGTAAATGTGATGAGTAAATGTAATGAGTAAATGTAATGAGTAAATGTAATGAGTAAATGTGATGAGTAAATGTAATGAGTAAATGTAATGAGTAAATGTGATAAGTAAATGTAATGAGTAAATGTGATAAGTAAATGTAATGAGTAAATGTAATGAGTAAATGTAATGAGTAAATGTGATAAGTAAATGTAATGAGTAAATGTGATAAGTAAATGTAATGAGTAAATGTAATGAGTAAATGTAATGAGTAAATGTAATGAGTAAATGTAATGAGTAAGTGTAATGAGTAAATGTGATAAGTAAATGTAATGAGTAAATGTGATGAGTAAATGTGATGAGTAAATGTAATGAGTAAATGTGATGAGTAAATGTAATGAGTAAATGTGATGAGTAAATGTAATGAGTAAATGTAATGAGTAAGTGTAATGAGTAAATGTAATGAGTAAATGTGATAAGTAAATGTAATGAGTAAATGTAATGAGTAAGTGTAATGAGTAAATGTAATGAGTAAATGTGATAAGTAAATGTAATGAGTGAGTGTAATGAGTAAATGTGATAAGTAAATGTAATGAGTAAGTGTAATGAGTAAATGTGATGAGTAAATGTGATGAGTAAATGTGATGAGTAAATGTGATGAGTAAATGTGATGAGTAAATGTGATGAGTAAATGTAATGAGTAAATGTGATGAGTAAATGTGATGAGTAAATGTGATGAGTAAATGTGATGAGTAAATGTGATGAGTAAATGTAATGAGTAAATGTGATGAGTAAATGTGATGAGTAAATGTGATGAGTAAATGTGATGAGTAAATGTGATGAGTAAATGTAATGAGTAAATGTGATGAGTAAATGTGATGAGTAAATGTGATGAGTAAATGTAATGAGTAAATGTAATGAGTAAATGTGATGAGTAAATGTGATGAGTAAATGTGATGAGTAAATGTGATGAGTAAATGTGATGAGTAAATGTAATGAGTAAGTGTAATGAGTAAATGTAATGAGTAAATGTAATGAGTAAATGTAATGAGTAAGTGTAATGAGTAAATGTAATGAGTAAATGTAATGAGTAAATGTAATGAGTAAGTGTAATGAGTAAATGTGATAAGTAAATGTAATGAGTAAATGTAATGAGTAAGTGTAATGAGTAAATGTAATGAGTAAATGTGATAAGTAAATGTAATGAGTAAATGTAATGAGTAAATGTAATGAGTAAGTGTAATGAGTAAATGTGATGAGTAAATGTGATGAGTAAGTGTAATGAGTAAATGTAATGAGTAAATGTAATGAGTAAGTGTAATGAGTAAATGTGATGAGTAAATGTGATAAGTAAATGTAATGAGTAAATGTAATGAGTAAATGTGATGAGTAAATGTGATGAGTAAATGTGATGAGTAAATGTAATGAGTAAATGTGATAAGTAAATGTAATGAGTAAGTGTAATGAGTAAATGTGATAAGTAAATGTAATGAGTAAATGTAATAAGTGTAATGAGTAAATGTAATGAGTAAATGTGATAAGTAAATGTAATGAGTGAGTGTAATGAGTAAATGTGATAAGTAAATGTAATGAGTAAGTGTAATGAGTAAATGTGATGAGTAAATGTGATGAGTAAATGTGATGAGTAAATGTAATGAGTAAATGTAATGAGTAAATGTAATGAGTAAATGTGATGAGTAAATGTGATGAGTAAATGTGATGAGTAAATGTGATGAGTAAATGTAATGAGTAAATGTGATGAGTAAATGTGATGAGTAAATGTAATGAGTAAATGTGATGAGTAAATGTGATGAGTAAATGTAATGAGTAAATGTAATGAGTAAATGTGATGAGTAAATGTGATGAGTAAATGTGATGAGTAAATGTAATGAGTAAGTGTAATGAGTAAATGTGATGAGTAAATGTGATGAGTAAATGTAATGAGTAAATGTGATGAGTAAATGTGATGAGTAAATGTGATGAGTAAATGTAATGAGTAAATGTGATGAGTAAATGTGATGAGTAAATGTGATGAGTAAATGTGATGAGTAAATGTGATGAGTAAATGTGATGAGTAAATGTGATGAGTAAATGTAATGAGTAAATGTGATGAGTAAATGTAATGAGTAAATGTGATGAGTAAATGTGATGAGTAAATGTGATGAGTAAATGTGATGAGTAAATGTGATGAGTAAATGTAATGAGTAAATGTAATGAGTAAATGTGATGAGTAAATGTGATGAGTAAATGTGATGAGTAAATGTGATGAGTAAATGTGATGAGTAAATGTGATGAGTAAATGTGATGAGTAAATGTGATGAGTAAATGTGATGAGTAAATGTAATAAGTGTGATGAGTAAATGTGATGAGTAAATGTAATGAGTAAATGTGATGAGTAAATGTGATGAGTAAATGTGATGAGTAAATGTAATGAATAAATGTAATGAGTAAATGTGATGAGTAAATGTGATGAGTAAATGTGATGAGTAAATGTGATGAGTAAATGTGATGAGTAAATGTGATGAGTAAATGTGATGAGTAAATGTAATGAGTAAATGTGATGAGTAAATGTGATGAGTAAATGTGATGAGTAAATGTGATGAGTAAATGTAATGAGTAAATGTGATGAGTAAATGTGATGAGTAAATGTGATGAGTAAATGTGATGAGTAAATGTGATGAGTAAATGTGATGAGTAAATGTGATGAGTAAATGTGATGAGTAAATGTGATGAGTAAATGTAATGAGTAAATGTAATGAGTAAATGTGATGAGTAAATGTAATGAGTAAATGTGATGAGTAAATGTAATGAGTAAATGTGATGAGTAAATGTGATGAGTAAATGTGATGAGTAAATGTGATGAGTAAATGTGATGAGTAAATGTGATGAGTAAATGTGATGAGTAAATGTAATGAGTAAATGTGATGAGTAAATGTGATGAGTAAATGTGATGAGTAAATGTAATGAGTAAATGTAATGAGTAAATGTGATGAGTAAATGTAATGAGTAAATGTAATGAGTAAATGTAATGAGTAAATGTGATGAGTAAATGTAATGAGTAAATGTAATGAGTAAATGTGATAAGTAAATGTAATGAGTAAATGTGATAAGTAAATGTAATGAGTAAATGTAATGAGTAAATGTAATGAGTAAATGTAATGAGTAAGTGTAATGAGTAAATGTAATGAGTAAATGTAATGAGTAAATGTAATGAGTAAATGTAATGAGTAAATGTAATGAGTAAATGTAATGAGTAAATGTAATGAGTAAATGTAATGAGTAAATGTAATGAGTAAATGTAATGAGTAAATGTAATGAGTAAATGTAATGAGTAAGTGTAATGAGTAAGTGTAATGAGTAAATGTAATGAGTAAGTGTAATGAGTAAAGTGGGGCGCCAGTCGTAGTGTCCTTAGGCAAGACACTTCACCCACATTGCCTAGTATGAAAGTGGTGTGTGTGTGAGTGGTGGTGGTGGTCGGAGGGGCCGATGGTGCAGATTGGAGCCTCGCTTCCGTCAGTCTGCCCCAGGGCAGCTGTGGCTACAATAGTAGTTTACACCACCGGGTCTGGAGTGAATGAATAATGCTGTAAAGAGTCTTTGAGTGTCCAGAAAAGCGCTGTATAAAACTGATGCATTATTATTATTATTAAATATATCGAGCACATTTACAGTAAAATCACAGATTGTCTTCAGAAACAGTTGTGAAGCTCATTGTAAAATGTTATTTTTATATTTTGTCATGATATAAAATGAAGCTCGTCTTTATTTTCCCCGTTTATTCAGAGTTTCTTCTGTGCAGATCTGACCTGTAACACCGATCTGAGCTAACGAAGCTGTTCACAAGGAAACCACCATGTCATGACATCACAGGGTGGAGCAGAGCGTGTGGAGCTTTGCAGACGTAACAGACAAATAATAAAGAGTCGAACATGAATGAAACAAACACGACTCCAGATGTGAGTGACGAGGAACAGCAGAACATCAGAACATCAGAACGTTAGATCCAGACTTTGAGTGAATTTGTGCTCCAGGACGTTCCAGAGCAGAACCAGGACGTTCCAGAACAGAACCAGGACGTTCCAGAGCAGAACCAGGACGTTCCAGAGCAGAACCAGGACGTTCCAGAACAGAACCAGGATGTTCCAGAGCAGAACCAGGATGTTCCAGAACAGAACCAGGATGTTCCAGAGCAGAACCAGGACATTCCAGAACAGAACCAGGATGTTCCAGAACAGAACCAGGATGTTCCAGAGCAGAACCAGGATGTTCCAGAACAGAACCAGGACGTTCCAGAACAGAACCAGGATGTTCCAGAACAGAACCAGGATGTTCCAGAGCAGAACCAGGATGTTCCAGAACAGAACCAGGACGTTTCACTTCCTGTTTGCTCTGCACATCTGGGTCTTGGGCTCTGATTGGCCGGCTGAGGCGCCCGTCGGGCTGGCTCACCTGTAATTCGCCCATTGGCCTCCATGGGCGGCTGCCAGCTGATGAGGATGGCCCGGGGTCGACCCTCTCGTCCAATCACAGTCAGGTCTTTGGGGGCGGAGCTCGGAGCTGCCAATCACAGACACGAGCGTCAGAAACAGAAAAACACCAAAGTGTCCAAAACCACAGTGCCCATGAGGAGGGTCCAACACCTGCTGTGTCCTTAGAATATTCCACACTGCTGCATTAATGTCTCCATCTCCATGGAGACAACAGGTCATGACCCTGAAACTTAAAGCAGGTCTAACTCCGGACTAAACCAGGTCTAACTCTGGACTAAACCAGGTCTAACTATGGACTAAACCAGGTCTAACTCTGGACTAAACCAGGTCTAACTCCGGACTAAACCAGGTCTAACTCCGGACTAAACCAGGTCTAACTCTGGACTAAACCAGGTCTAACTATGGACTAAACCAGGTCTAACTCTGGACTAAACCAGGTCTAACTCCGGACTAAACCAGGTCTAACTCCGGACTAAACCAGGTCTAACTATGGACTAAACCAGGTCTAACTATGGACTAAACCAGGTCTAACTCCGGACTAAACCAGGTCTAACTCTGGACTAAACCAGGTCTAACTCTGGACTAAAGCAGGTCTAACTCTGGACTAAACCAGGTCTAACTCTGGACTAAACCAGGTCTAACTCTGGACTAAACCAGGTCTAACTCCGGACTAAAGCAGGTCTAACTCTGGACTAAAGCAGGTCTAACTCTGGACTAAACCAGGTCTAACTCCGGACTAAAGCAGGTCTAACTCTGGACTAAACCAGGTCTAACTCTGGACTAAAGCAGGTCTAACTCTGGACTAAAGCAGGTCTAACTCCGGACTAAACCAGGTCTAACTCTGGACTAAACCAGGTCTAACTCCGGACTAAACCAGGTCTAACTATGGACTAAACCAGGTCTAACTCCGGACTAAACCAGGTCTAACTCTGGACTAAAGCAGGTCTAACTCTGGACTAAAGCAGGTCTAACTCTGGACTAAAGCAGGTCTAACTCTGGACTAAAGCAGGTCTAACTCCGGACTAAACCAGGTCTAACTCCGGACTAAACCAGGTCTAACTCTGGACTAAAGCAGGTCTAACTCTGGACTAAACCAGGTCTAACTCCGGACTAAACCAGGTCTAACTCTGGACTAAACCAGGTCTAACTCCGGACTAAAGCAGGTCTAACTCTGGACTAAACCAGGTCTAACTCCGGACTAAACCAGGTCTAACTCTGGACTAAAGCAGGTCTAACTCCGGACTAAACCAGGTCTAACTCTGGACTAAACCAGGTCTAACTCCGGACTAAACCAGGTCTAACTATGGACTAAACCAGGTCTAACTCCGGACTAAACCAGGTCTAACTCTGGACTAAAGCAGGTCTAACTCTGGACTAAACCAGGTCTAACTCTGGACTAAAGCAGGTCTAACTCTGGACTAAACCAGGTCTAACTCCGGACTAAACCAGGTCTAACTCTGGACTAAAGCAGGTCTAACTCTGGACTAAACCAGGTCTAACTCCGGACTAAACCAGGTCTAACTCTGGACTAAAGCAGGTCTAACTCTGGACTAAACCAGGTCTAACTCCGGACTAAACCAGGTCTAACTCTGGACTAAACCAGGTCTAACTCTGGACTAAAGCAGGTCTAACTCTGGACTAAAGCAGGTCTAACTCTGGACTAAACCAGGTCTAACTCTGGACTAAAGCAGGTCTAACTCTGGACTAAACCAGGTCTAACTCCGGACTAAACCAGGTCTAACTCTGGACTAAACCAGGTCTAACTCTGGACTAAAGCAGGTCTAACTCTGGACTAAAGCAGGTCTAACTCTGGACTAAACCAGGTCTAACTCTGGACTAAAGCAGGTCTAACTCTGGACTAAACCAGGTCTAACTCTGGACTAAACCAGGTCTAACTCTGGACTAAACCAGGTCTAACTCTGGACTAAACCAGGTCTAACTCTGGACTAAACCAGGTCTAACTCTGGACTAAAGCAGGTCTAACTCTGGACTAAACCAGGTCTAACTCTGGACTAAAGCAGGTCTAACTCTGGACTAAACCAGGTCTAACTCCGGACTAAACCAGGTCTAACTCTGGACTAAAGCAGGTCTAACTCCGGACTAAACCAGGTCTAACTCCAGACTAAACCAGGTCTAACTCTGGACTAAACCAGGTCTAACTCCGGACTAAACCAGGTCTAACTCCGGACTAAACCAGGTCTAACTCTGGACTAAACCAGGTCTAACTCTGGACTAAAGCAGGTCTAACTCTGGACTAAACCAGGTCTAACTCCGGACTAAACCAGGTCTAACTCCGGACTAAACCAGGTCTAACTCCGGACTAAACCAGGTCTAACTCCGGACTAAACCAGGTCTAACTATGGACTAAACCAGGTCTAACTCTGGACTAAAGCAGGTCTAACTCCGGACTAAACCAGGTCTAACTCTGGACTAAACCAGGTCTAACTCCGGACTAAACCAGGTCTAACTCTGGACTAAACCAGGTCTAACTCTGGACTAAAGCAGGTCTAACTCCGGACTAAACCAGGTCTAACTCCGGACTAAACCAGGTCTAACTCTGGACTAAACCAGGTCTAACTCTGGACTAAAGCAGGTCTAACTCTGGACTAAACCAGGTCTAACTCTGGACTAAAGCAGGTCTAACTCTGGACTAAACCAGGTCTAACTCCGGACTAAACCAGGTCTAACTCTGGACTAAACCAGGTCTAACTCTGGACTAAACCAGGTCTAACTCTGGACTAAACCAGGTCTAACTCTGGACTAAACCAGGTCTAACTCTGGACTAAACCAGGTCTAACTCTGGACTAAACCAGGTCTAACTCTGGACTAAACCAGGTCTAACTCTGGACTAAACCAGGTCTAACTCTGGACTAAACCAGGTCTAACTCTGGACTAAACCAGGTCTAACTCTGGACTAAACCAGGTCTAACTCTGGACTAAACCAGGTCTAACTCCGGACTAAACCAGGTCTAACTCTGGACTAAACCAGGTCTAACTCTGGACTAAACCAGGTCTAACTCTGGACTAAACCAGGTCTAACTCTGGACTAAACCAGGTCTAACTCTGGACTAAACCAGGTCTAACTCTGGACTAAACCAGGTCTAACTCTGGACTAAACCAGGTCTAACTCTGGACTAAACCAGGTCTAACTCTGGACTAAACCAGGTCTAACTCTGGACTAAACCAGGTCTAACTCCGGACTAAACCAGGTCTAACTCCGGACTAAACCAGGTCTAACTCTGGACTAAACCAGGTCTAACTCTGGACTAAACCAGGTCTAACTCTGGACTAAACCAGGTCTAACTCTGGACTAAACCAGGTCTAACTCTGGACTAAACCAGGTCTAACTCTGGACTAAACCAGGTCTAACTCTGGACTAAACCAGGTCTAACTCCGGACTAAACCAGGTCTAACTCTGGACTAAACCAGGTCTAACTCTGGACTAAACCAGGTCTAACTCTGGACTAAACCAGGTCTAACTCTGGACTAAACCAGGTCTAACTCTGGACTAAACCAGGTCTAACTCTGGACTAAAGCAGGTCTAACTCTGGACTAAACCAGGTCTAACTCTGGACTAAACCAGGTCTAACTCTGGACTAAACCAGGTCTAACTCTGGACTAAACCAGGTCTAACTCCGGACTAAACCAGGTCTAACTCTGGACTAAAGCAGGTCTAACTCTGGACTAAACCAGGTCTAACTCTGGACTAAAGCAGGTCTAACTCTGGACTAAAGCAGGTCTAACCCCAGTCTCTCAGAGGCGCCCCCCGCTGGGCGTCTTATTACTTTCCTGTGGAGATGATTGACAGCTCTGAAGTCCTCATTAAACAGGTGTTTGTGTTTAAAACGCCACAGGACCGAGCGCCTGTCGCCCCTGAGCTCCTGTCGCCCCTGAGCTCCTGTCGCCCCTGAGCTCCTGTCGCCCCTGAGCTCCTGTCGCCCCTGAGCTCCTGTCGCCCCTGTCGCACCAGAGCCTCGGAGTGTGGGAACTGAACACTGACAGGAGCAGAAAAATAAACCTAAAATAAACAGTGTGGGACCTTCAGCCTTTCAAACACAGATCACGTTGCCGTGGAAACACTTTAGTTTAAATATCTGTATAATTACATTTCCTCAGACTCTCGACTCTGACCCTCTGACCTCTGACCCTCTGACACTGTGACCCTCTGACCTCTGACCCTCAGACCTCTGACCCTCTGACCCTCTGACACTGTGACCCTCTGACCTCTGACCCTCTGACACTGTGACCCTCTGACCCCTTACCCTCTGACCTCTGACCCTCTGACACTGTGACCCTCTGACCCTCTGACCCCTTACCCTCTGACCTCTGACCCTCTGACACTGTGACCCTCTGACCTCTGACCCTCTGACACTGTGACCCTCTGACCCCTTACCCTCTGACCTCTGACCCTCTGACACTGTGACCCTCTGACCTCTGACCTCTGACACTGTGACCTCTGACCTCTGACACTCTGACCTCTGACACTCTGACCTCTGACACTGTGACCTCTGACACTGTGACCCCTGACCTCTGACACTGTGACCCTCTGACCCCTTACCCTCTGACCCTCAGACCTCTGACCCTCTGACCCTGTGACCCTCTGACCCCTTACCTTCTGACCCTCAGACCTCTGACCTTCTGACCCTGTGACCCTCTGACCCCTTACCTTCTGACCTCTGACTTTCTGACCTCTGACCCCTTACCCTCTGACCCTCTGACACTGTGACCCTCTGACCTCTGACCCTCTGACACTGTGACCCTCTGACCCCTTACCCTCTGACCTCTGACCCTCTGACACTGTGACCCTCTGACCTCTGACCCTCTGACCCCTTACCCTCTGACCCTCTGACACTGTGACCCTCTGACCCTCTGACACTGTGACCCTCTGACCCCTTACCCTCTGACCTCTGACCCTCTGACACTGTGACCCTCTGACCCCTTACCCTCTGACCCTCTGACACTGTGACCCTCTGACCTCTGACACTGTGACCCTCTGACACTGTGACCCTCTGACCTCTGACCCTCTGACCTCTGACCCTCTGACACTGTGACCCTCTGACCTCTGACCCTCTGACCTTCTGACCCCTGACCCTCTGACCCAAACCCTTGTCTCCTCAGGCTCAGGTTTCTGTCCCAGCTCCAGTTCCTGTGGATCTGTGAGTTCTATTTCTGTTCATGTGTTTGACACTTTTATCCAAACGTACGAACATGAACAGAAACTGTATGAGTGTTTATGGCCATTTCCAGCGTCAGGTGAACTCGGTGTAGATCTGCTGCTCGTTAAACCTGCTGGAGCAGGAGTCGCTCACACAGGTTTTTATTTCACACAGAAAGTGGAGCAGAATCAGAATCAGAAGAGTTTTATTGATCGGAGGAATCAGCCTGGAGCAGATGTGTTTATATGATCCTGAGAGTATAGAGTTTATATGATCCTGAGAGTATAGAGTTTATCAGTATAGAGTTTATATGATCCTGAGAGTATAGAGTTTATCAGTATAGAGTTTATATGATCCTGAGAGTATAGAGTTTATATGATCCTGAGAGTATAGAGTTTATCAGTGTAGAGTTTATATGATCCTGAGAGTATAGAGTTTATATGATCCTGAGAGTATAGAGTTTATCAGTGTAGAGTTTATATGATCCTGAGAGTATAGAGTTTATCACTGTAGAGTTTATATGATCCTGAGAGTATAGAGTTTATCAGTGTAGAGTTTATATGATCCTGAGAGTATAGAGTTTATATGATCCTGAGAGTATAGAGTTTATCACTGTAGAGTTTATATGATCCTGAGAGTATAGAGTTTATCAGTGTAGAGTTTATATGATCCTGAGAGTATAGAGTTTATCAGTGTAGAGTTTATATGATCCTGAGAGTATAGAGTTTATCACTGTAGAGTTTATATGATCCTGAGAGTATAGAGTTTATCAGTGTAGAGTTTATATGATCCTGAGAGTATAGAGTTTATCAGTGTAGAGTTTATATGATCCTGAGAGTATAGAGTTTATCAGTATAGAGTTTATATGATCCTGAGAGTATAGAGTTTATCACTGTAGAGTTTATATGATCCTGAGAGTATAGAGTTTATCAGTGTAGAGTTTATATGATCCTGAGAGTATAGAGTTTATCAGTGTAGAGTTTATATGATCCTGAGAGTATAGAGTTTATCACTGTAGAGTTTATATGATCCTGAGAGTATAGAGTTTATCAGTGTAGAGTTTATATGATCCTGAGAGTATAGAGTTTATCAGTGTAGAGTTTATATGATCCTGAGAGTATAGAGTTTATCAGTATAGAGTTTATATGATCCTGAGAGTATAGAGTTTATCACTGTAGAGTTTATATGATCCTGAGAGTATAGAGTTTATCAGTGTAGAGTTTATATGATCCTGAGAGTATAGAGTTTATCAGTATAGAGTTTATATGATCCTGAGAGTATAGAGTTTATCACTGTAGAGTTTATATGATCCTGAGAGTATAGAGTTTATCACTGTAGAGTTTATATGATCCTGAGAGTATAGAGTTTATCACTGTAGAGTTTATATGATCCTGAGAGTATAGAGTTTATCAGTGTAGAGTTTATATGATCCTGAGAGTATAGAGTTTATCAGTATAGAGTTTATATGATCCTGAGAGTATAGAGTTTATCAGTGTAGAGTTTATATGATCCTGAGAGTATAGAGTTTATCAGTGTAGAGTTTATATGATCCTGAGAGTATAGAGTTTATCACTGTAGAGTTTATATGATCCTGAGAGTATAGAGTTTATCAGTATAGAGTTTATATGATCCTGAGAGTATAGAGTTTATCAGTGTAGAGTTTATATGATCCTGAGAGTATAGAGTTTATCACTGTAGAGTTTATATGATCCTGAGAGTATAGAGTTTATCAGTATAGAGTTTATATGATCCTGAGAGTATAGAGTTTATCAGTGTAGAGTTTATATGATCCTGAGAGTATAGAGTTTATCAGTGTAGAGTTTATATGATCCTGAGAGTATAGAGTTTATCAGTGTAGAGTTTATATGATCCTGAGAGTATAGAGTTTATCAGTGTAGAGTTTATATGATCCTGAGAGTATAGAGTTTATCAGTATAGAGTTTATATGATCCTGAGAGTATAGAGTTTATCAGTATAGAGTTTATATGATCCTGAGAGTATAGAGTTTATCAGTGTAGAGTTTATATGATCCTGAGAGTATAGAGTTTATCAGTATAGAGTTTATATGATCCTGAGAGTATAGAGTTTATCACTGTAGAGTTTATATGATCCTGAGAGTATAGAGTTTATCAGTATAGAGTTTATATGATCCTGAGAGTATAGAGTTTATCAGTGTAGAGTTTATATGATCCTGAGAGTATAGAGTTTATCAGTGTAGAGTTTATATGATCCTGAGAGTATAGAGTTTATCAGTGTAGAGTTTATATGATCCTGAGAGTATAGAGTTTATCAGTATAGAGTTTATATGATCCTGAGAGTATAGAGTTTATCAGTATAGAGTTTATATGATCCTGAGAGTATAGAGTTTATCAGTATAGAGTTTATATGATCCTGAGAGTATAGAGTTTATCAGTATAGAGTTTATATGATCCTGAGAGTATAGAGTTTATCACTGTAGAGTTTATATGATCCTGAGAGTATAGAGTTTATCAGTATAGAGTTTATATGATCCTGAGAGTATAGAGTTTATCAGTATAGAGTTTATATGATCCTGAGAGTATAGAGTTTATCAGTGTAGAGTTTATATGATCCTGAGAGTATAGAGTTTATCAGTATAGAGTTTATATGATCCTGAGAGTATAGAGTTTATCAGTATAGAGTTTATATGATCCTGAGAGTATAGAGTTTATCAGTATAGAGTTTATATGATCCTGAGAGTATAGAGTTTATCAGTGTAGAGTTTATATGATCCTGAGAGTATAGAGTTTATCAGTATAGAGTTTATATGATCCTGAGAGTATAGAGTTTATCAGTATAGAGTTTATATGATCCTGAGAGTATAGAGTTTATCAGTGTAGAGTTTATATGATCCTGAGAGTATAGAGTTTATCAGTGTAGAGTTTATATGATCCTGAGAGTATAGAGTTTATCAGTGTAGAGTTTATATGATCCTGAGAGTATAGAGTTTATCAGTATAGAGTTTATATGATCCTGAGAGTATAGAGTTTATCAGTGTAGAGTTTATATGATCCTGAGAGTATAGAGTTTATCAGTGTAGAGTTTATATGATCCTGAGAGTATAGAGTTTATCAGTGTAGAGTTTATATGATCCTGAGAGTATAGAGTTTATCAGTGTAGAGTTTATATGATCCTGAGAGTATAGAGTTTATCAGTGTAGAGTTTATATGATCCTGAGAGTATAGAGTTTATCAGTGTAGAGTTTATATGATCCTGAGAGTATAGAGTTTATCAGTATAGAGTTTATATGATCCTGAGAGTATAGAGTTTATCAGTATAGAGTTTATATGATCCTGAGAGTATAGAGTTTATCAGTGTAGAGTTTATATGATCCTGAGAGTATAGAGTTTATCAGTATAGAGTTTATATGATCCTGAGAGTATAGAGTTTATCAGTATAGAGTTTATATGATCCTGAGAGTATAGAGTTTATCAGTGTAGAGTTTATATGATCCTGAGAGTATAGAGTTTATCAGTGTAGAGTTTATATGATCCTGAGAGTATAGAGTTTATCAGTATAGAGTTTATATGATCCTGAGAGTATAGAGTTTATCAGTGTAGAGTTTATATGATCCTGAGAGTATAGAGTTTATCAGTGTAGAGTTTATATGATCCTGAGAGTATAGAGTTTATCAGTGTAGAGTTTATATGATCCTGAGAGTATAGAGTTTATCAGTATAGAGTTTATATGATCCTGAGAGTATAGAGTTTATCAGTATAGAGTTTATATGATCCTGAGAGTATAGAGTTTATCAGTGTAGAGTTTATATGATCCTGAGAGTATAGAGTTTATCAGTGTAGAGTTTATATGATCCTGAGAGTATAGAGTTTATCAGTATAGAGTTTATATGATCCTGAGAGTATAGAGTTTATCAGTGTAGAGTTTATATGATCCTGAGAGTATAGAGTTTATCAGTGTAGAGTTTATATGATCCTGAGAGTATAGAGTTTATCAGTGTAGAGTTTATATGATCCTGAGAGTATAGAGTTTATCAGTATAGAGTTTATATGATCCTGAGAGTATAGAGTTTATCAGTGTAGAGTTTATATGATCCTGAGAGTATAGAGTTTATCAGTGTAGAGTTTATATGATCCTGAGAGTATAGAGTTTATCACTGTAGAGTTTATATGATCCTGAGAGTATAGAGTTTATCAGTATAGAGTTTATATGATCCTGAGAGTATAGAGTTTATCAGTGTAGAGTTTATATGATCCTGAGAGTATAGAGTTTATCAGTGTAGAGTTTATATGATCCTGAGAGTATAGAGTTTATCAGTATAGAGTTTATATGATCCTGAGAGTATAGAGTTTATCAGTATAGAGTTTATATGATCCTGAGAGTATAGAGTTTATCAGTGTAGAGTTTATATGATCCTGAGAGTATAGAGTTTATCAGTGTAGAGTTTATATGATCCTGAGAGTATAGAGTTTATCACTGTAGAGTTTATATGATCCTGAGAGTATAGAGTTTATCAGTATAGAGTTTATATGATCCTGAGAGTATAGAGTTTATCAGTGTAGAGTTTATATGATCCTGAGAGTATAGAGTTTATCAGTGTAGAGTTTATATGATCCTGAGAGTATAGAGTTTATCAGTGTAGAGTTTATATGATCCTGAGAGTATAGAGTTTATCACTGTAGAGTTTATATGATCCTGAGAGTATAGAGTTTATCAGTATAGAGTTTATATGATCCTGAGAGTATAGAGTTTATCACTGTAGAGTTTATATGATCCTGAGAGTATAGAGTTTATCAGTGTAGAGTTTATATGATCCTGAGAGTATAGAGTTTATCAGTGTAGAGTTTATATGATCCTGAGAGTATAGAGTTTATCAGTATAGAGTTTATATGATCCTGAGAGTATAGAGTTTATCACTGTAGAGTTTATATGATCCTGAGAGTATAGAGTTTATCACTGTAGAGTTTATATGATCCTGAGAGTATAGAGTTTATCAGTGTAGAGTTTATATGATCCTGAGAGTATAGAGTTTATCAGTGTAGAGTTTATATGATCCTGAGAGTATAGAGTTTATCACTGTAGAGTTTATATGATCCTGAGAGTATAGAGTTTATCACTGTAGAGTTTATATGATCCTGAGAGTATAGAGTTTATCAGTGTAGAGTTTATATGATCCTGAGAGTATAGAGTTTATCAGTGTAGAGTTTATATGATCCTGAGAGTATAGAGTTTATCAGTGTAGAGTTTATATGATCCTGAGAGTATAGAGTTTATCAGTGTAGAGTTTATATGATCCTGAGAGTATAGAGTTTATCAGTGTAGAGTTTATATGATCCTGAGAGTATAGAGTTTATCACTGTAGAGTTTATATGATCCTGAGAGTATAGAGTTTATCAGTGTAGAGTTTATATGATCCTGAGAGTATAGAGTTTATCAGTGTAGAGTTTATATGATCCTGAGAGTATAGAGTTTATCACTGTAGAGTTTATATGATCCTGAGAGTATAGAGTTTATCAGTGTAGAGTTTATATGATCCTGAGAGTATAGAGTTTATCAGTGTAGAGTTTATATGATCCTGAGAGTATAGAGTTTATCAGTGTAGAGTTTATATGATCCTGAGAGTATAGAGTTTATCACTGTAGAGTTTATATGATCCTGAGAGTATAGAGTTTATCAGTATAGAGTTTATATGATCCTGAGAGTATAGAGTTTATCACTGTAGAGTTTATATGATCCTGAGAGTATAGAGTTTATCAGTGTAGAGTTTATATGATCCTGAGAGTATAGAGTTTATCAGTATAGAGTTTATATGATCCTGAGAGTATAGAGTTTATCAGTGTAGAGTTTATATGATCCTGAGAGTATAGAGTTTATCAGTGTAGAGTTTATATGATCCTGAGAGTATAGAGTTTATCAGTATAGAGTTTATATGATCCTGAGAGTATAGAGTTTATCACTGTAGAGTTTATATGATCCTGAGAGTATAGAGTTTATCAGTGTAGAGTTTATATGATCCTGAGAGTATAGAGTTTATCACTGTAGAGTTTATATGATCCTGAGAGTATAGAGTTTATCAGTGTAGAGTTTATATGATCCTGAGAGTATAGAGTTTATCACTGTAGAGTTTATATGATCCTGAGAGTATAGAGTTTATCAGTGTAGAGTTTATATGATCCTGAGAGTATAGAGTTTATCAGTATAGAGTTTATATGATCCTGAGAGTATAGAGTTTATCACTGTAGAGTTTATATGATCCTGAGAGTATAGAGTTTATCAGTGTAGAGTTTATATGATCCTGAGAGTATAGAGTTTATCACTGTAGAGTTTATATGATCCTGAGAGTATAGAGTTTATCAGTATAGAGTTTATATGATCCTGAGAGTATAGAGTTTATCACTGTAGAGTTTATATGATCCTGAGAGTATAGAGTTTATCAGTGTAGAGTTTATATGATCCTGAGAGTATAGAGTTTATCAGTGTAGAGTTTATATGATCCTGAGAGTATAGAGTTTATCACTGTAGAGTTTATATGATCCTGAGAGTATAGAGTTTATCAGTATAGAGTTTATATGATCCTGAGAGTATAGAGTTTATCACTGTAGAGTTTATATGATCCTGAGAGTATAGAGTTTATCAGTATAGAGTTTATATGATCCTGAGAGTATAGAGTTTATCAGTATAGAGTTTATATGATCCTGAGAGTATAGAGTTTATCAGTATAGAGTTTATATGATCCTGAGAGTATAGAGTTTATCAGTATAGAGTTTATATGATCCTGAGAGTATAGAGTTTATCAGTATAGAGTTTATATGATCCTGAGAGTATAGAGTTTATCACTGTAGAGTTTATATGATCCTGAGAGTATAGAGTTTATCAGTATAGAGTTTATATGATCCTGAGAGTATAGAGTTTATCACTGTAGAGTTTATATGATCCTGAGAGTATAGAGTTTATCAGTATAGAGTTTATATGATCCTGAGAGTATAGAGTTTATCAGTATAGAGTTTATATGATCCTGAGAGTATAGAGTTTATCAGTATAGAGTTTCTCAGTATAGAGTTCTTCATATAGAGTTTTTCATATAGAGTTTTTCATATAGAGTTTTTCATATAGAGTTTTTCATATAGAGTTTTTCATATAGAGTTTTTCATATAGAGTCAGGTCAGAGGACTTGAATTTCCCGCAGGTACAAAGACGGAGAAGAACGAATCAGGTCCTGACGTAAACGTAAAACTGTGACAGATGCACGAGTCGGCACGGGTCGGGCTCTGACGCAGTGTGACGGGCGGGGCTTAGAGCGTGTGGGCGGGGCTTAGAGCGTGTGGGCGGGGCTTAGAGTGCGTCGGCAGGGCTTAGAGCGTGTGGGCAGGGCTTAGAGCGTGTGGGCGGGGCTTAGAGCGTGTGGGCGGGGCTTAGAGTGCGTCGGCGGGGCTTAGAGCGGGTGGGCGGGGCTTAGAGCGGGTGGGCGGGGCTTAGGGCGTGTGGGCGGGGCTCGTAGGCGTTGCCGTGGTTACCTGCTTCGTAGGCGGTGGCGTGGTTACCTGCTTCGTAGGCGTTGCCGTGGTTACCTGCTTCGTAGGCGTTGCCGTGGTTACCTGCTTCGTAGGCGTTGCCGTGGTTACCTGCTTCGTAGGCGTTGCCGTGGTTACCTGCTTCGTAGGCGTTGCCGTGGTTACCTGCTTCGTAGGCGGTGCCGTGGTTACCTGCTTCGTAGGCGTTGCCGTGGTTACCTGCCGTGGCGTTGCCGTGGTTACCTGCCGTGGCGTTACCGTGGTTACCTGCCGTGGCGTTCCCGTGGTTACCTGCTTCGTAGGCGTTGCCGTGGTTACCTGCTTCGTAGGCGTTGCCGTGGTTACCTGCTTCGTAGGCGTTGCCGTGGGTACCTGCTTCTTAGGCGTTGCCGTGGTTACCTGCTTCGTAGGCGTTGCCGTGGTTACCTGCTTCGTAGGCGTTGCCGTGGTTACCTGCTTCGTAGGCGTTGCCGTGGTTACCTGCTTCGTAGGCGTTGCCGTGGTTACCTGCTTCGTAGGTGGTGGCGTGGTTACCTGCTTCGTAGGCGTTGCCGTGGTTACCTGCTTCGTAGGCGTTGCCGTGGTTACCTGCTTCGTAGGCGTTGCCGTGGTTACCTGCTTCGTAGGCGTTGCCGTGGTTACCTGCTTCGTAGGCGTTGCCGTGGTTACCTGCTTCGTAGGCGTTGCCGTGGTTACCTGCTTCGTAGGCGTTGCCGTGGTTACCTGCTTCGTAGGCGTTGCCGTGGTTACATGCCGTGGCGTTGCCGTGGTTACCTGCTTCGTAGGCGTTGCCGTGGTTACCTGCTTCGTAGGCGTTGCCGTGGTTACCTGCTTCGCAGGCGTTGCCGTGGTTACCTGCTTCGCAGGCGGTGCCGTGGTTACCTGCTTCGTAGGCGTTGCCGTGGTTACCTGCTTCGTAGGCGTTGCCGTGGTTACCTGCTTCGTAGGTGGTGGCGTGGTTACCTGCTTCGTAGGCGTTGCCGTGGGTACCTGCTTCGTAGGCGGTGGCGTGGTTACCTGCTTCGTAGGTGGTGGCGTGCGCCGTCATGCTCCAGGTGCTGGATTTCCGTCCCTTCGTGACCATCACAGAAAATTCGTAAACGGAGTTCGGCTTCAGCCCTGTGACCGTGTGAGACAGAGCGGTGGTGTCTGCGGACTGAAGAGACCGAGTCAGGACCGGGACTAAACCAGGACCAGGACCGGGACTAAACCAGGACCGGGACCAGGACCGGGACTAAACCAGGACCGGGACTAAACCAGGACCAGGACCGGGACTAAACCAGGACCGGGACTAAACCAGGACCGGGACCAGGACCGGGACTAAACCAGGACCGGGACTAAACCAGGACCGGGACTAAACCAGGACCGGGACTAAACCAGGACCGGGACCAGGACCGGGACTAAACCAGGACCGGAACCAGGACCGGGACTAAACCAGGACCGGAACCAGGACCGGGACTAAACCAGGACCGGGACTAAACCAGGACCGGGACCAGGACCGGGACCGGGACTAAACCAGGACCGGGACTAAACCAGGACCGGGACTAAACCAGGACCAGGACCAGGACCGGGACTAAACCAGGACCGGGACTAAACCAGGACCGGGACTAAACCAGGACCGGGACTAAACCAGGACCGGGACTAAACCAGGACCGGGACCAGGACCGGGACTAAACCAGGACCGGGACCAGGACCGGGACTAAACCAGGACCGGGACTAAACCAGGACCGGGACCAGGACCGGGACTAAACCAGGACCGGGACTAAACCAGGACCGGGACTAAACCAGGACCGGGACTAAACCAGGACCGGGACTAAACCAGGACCGGGACCAGGACCGGGACCAGGACCGGGACTAAACCAGGACCAGGACTAAACCAGGACCGGGACTAAACCAGGACCGGGACTAAACCAGGACCAGGACCAGGACCGGGACTAAACCAGGACCGGGACTAAACCAGGACCGGGACCAGAGACTAGGACCAGGACTAAAACAGGACTAAACCAGGACTAAAGCAGGACTAAACCAGGACTAAAGCAGGACTAAACCAGGACTAAAGCAGGACTAAAACAGGACTAAACCAGGACTAAAGCAGGACTAAAGCAGGACTAAAGCGGGACTAAAGCAGGACTAAAGCAGGACTAAACCAGGACTAAAGCAGGACTAAACCAGGACTAAAGCAGGACTAAAGCAGGTCTAAAGCAGGACTAAAGCAGGACTAAAGCGGGACTAAAGCAGGACTAAAGCAGGACTAAAGCAGGACTAAAACAGGACTAAAACAGGACTAAAACAGGACTAAACCAGGACTAAACCAGGATTAAACCAGGACTAAAGCAGGACTAAAGCAGGTCTAAAGCAGGACTAAAGCAGGACTAAAGCGGGACTAAAGCAGGACTAAAGCAGGTCTAAAGCAGGACTAAAACAGGACTAAAACAGGACTAAAACAGGACTAAACCAGGACTAAACCAGGATTAAACCAGGACTAAAGCAGGACTAAAGCAGGTCTAAAGCAGGACTAAAGCAGGACTAAAGCAGGACTAAAGCAGGACTAAAGCAGGTCTAAAGCAGGACTAAACCAGGACTAAAGCAGGACTAAAACAGGACTAAACCAGGACTAAAGCAGGACTAAAGCAGGACTAAAGCGGGACTAAAGCAGGACTAAAACAGGACTAAACCAGGACTAAAGCAGGACTAAAGCAGGACTAAAGCGGGACTAAAGCAGGACTAAAGCAGGACTAAACCAGGACTAAAGCAGGACTAAACCAGGACTAAAGCAGGACTAAAGCAGGTCTAAAGCAGGACTAAAGCAGGACTAAAGCGGGACTAAAGCGGGACTAAAGCAGGACTAAAGCAGGACTAAAGCAGGACTAAAACAGGACTAAAACAGGACTAAAACAGGACTAAACCAGGACTAAACCAGGATTAAACCAGGACTAAAGCAGGACTAAAGCAGGTCTAAAGCAGGACTAAAGCAGGACTAAAGCGGGACTAAAGCAGGACTAAAGCAGGTCTAAAGCAGGACTAAAACAGGACTAAAACAGGACTAAAACAGGACTAAACCAGGACTAAACCAGGATTAAACCAGGACTAAAGCAGGACTAAAGCAGGTCTAAAGCAGGACTAAAGCAGGACTAAAGCAGGACTAAAGCAGGACTAAAGCAGGACTAAAGCAGGACTAAACCAGGACTAAAGCAGGACTAAAGCAGGACTAAAGCAGGACTAAAGCAGGACTAAACCAGGACTAAAGCAGGACTAAAGCAGGACTAAACCAGGACTAAAGCAGGACTAAACCAGGACTAAACCAGGACTAAAGCAGGACTAAAGCAGGACTAAAGCAGGACTAAACCAGGACTAAAGCAGGACTAAAGCAGGACTAAAGCAGGACTAAAGCAGGACTAAACCAGGACTAAAGCAGGACTAAAGCAGGACTAAACCAGGACTAAAGCAGGACTAAAGCAGGACTAAACCAGGACTAAAGCAGGACTAAAACAGGACTAAACCAGGACTAAAGCAGGACTAAAGCAGGACTAAACCAGGACTAAAGCAGGACTAAAGCAGGACTAAACCAGGACTAAAGCAGGACTAAACCAGGACTAAAGCAGGACTAAAGCAGGTCTAAAGCAGGACTAAAACAGGACTAAAACAGGACTAAAGCAGGACTAAAGCAGGACTAAACCAGGACTAAAGCAGGACTAAACCAGGACTAAAGCAGGACTAAAGCAGGACTAAAGCAGGACTAAACCAGGACTAAAGCAGGACTAAAGCAGGACTAAAGCAGGACTAAACCAGGACTAAAGCAGGACTAAAGCAGGACTAAACCAGGACTAAAGCAGGACTAAAGCAGGACTAAACCAGGACTAAAGCAGGACTAAACCAGGACTAAACCAGGACTAAAGCAGGACTAAAGCAGGACTAAACCAGGACTAAAGCAGGACTAAAGCAGGACTAAACCAGGACTAAAGCAGGACTAAAGCAGGACTAAAGCAGGACTAAAGCAGGACTAAACCAGGACTAAAGCAGGACTAAAGCAGGACTAAACCAGGACTAAACCAGGACTAAAGCAGGACTAAACCAGGACTAAAGCAGGACTAAAGCAGGACTAAAGCAGGACTAAAGCAGGACTAAAGCAGGACTAAAGCAGGACTAAAGCAGGACTAAACCAGGACTAAAGCAGGACTAAAGCAGGACTAAAGCAGGACTAAACCAGGACTAAAGCAGGACTAAACCAGGACTAAAGCAGGACTAAACCAGGACTAAACCAGGACTAAAGCAGGACTAAAGCAGGACTAAAGCAGGACTAAAGCAGGACTAAAGCAGGACTAAAGCAGGACTAAAGCAGGACTAAAGCAGGACTAAAGCAGGACTAAACCAGGACTAAAGCAGGACTAAAGCAGGACTAAAGCAGGACTAAAGCAGGACTAAACCAGGACTAAACCAGGACTAAAGCAGGACTAAAGCAGGACTAAAGCAGGACTAAAGCAGGACTAAAGCAGGACTAAAGCAGGACTAAAGCAGGACTAAAGCAGGACTAAAGCAGGACTAAACCAGGACTAAAGCAGGACTAAACCAGGACTAAAGCAGGACTAAAGCAGGACTAAACCAGGACTAAAGCAGGACTAAACCAGGACTAAAGCAGGACTAAAGCAGGACTAAAGCAGGACTAAAACAGGACTAAAACAGGACTAAAACAGGACTAAAACAGGACTAAAACAGGACTAAAACAGGACTAAAACAGGACTAAACCAGGACTAAACCAGGATTAAACCAGGACCAGGACCAGAGACTAGGACCAGGACTAAAACAGGACTAAAGCAGGACTAAACCAGGACTAAACCAGGACTAAAGCAGGACTAAAGCGGGACTAAAGCAGGACTAAAGCAGGACTAAAGCAGGACTAAAGCAGGACTAAAGCAGGACTAAACCAGGACTAAAGCAGGACTAAAGCAGGACTAAAGCAGGACTAAAACAGGACTAAAGCAGGACTAAACCAGGACTAAAGCAGGACTAAAGCAGGACTAAAGCAGGACTAAAGCAGGACTAAAACAGGACTAAAGCAGGACTAAACCAGGACTAAACCAGGACTAAACCAGGACTAAAGCGGGACTAAAGCAGGACTAAAGCAGGACTAAAGCAGGACTAAAGCAGGACTAAAGCAGGACTAAAACAGGACTAAAGCAGGACTAAAGCGGGACTAAAGCAGGACTAAAGCAGGACTAAAGCAGGACTAAAGCAGGACTAAAGCAGGACTAAACCAGGACTAAAGCAGGACTAAAGCGGGACTAAAGCAGGACTAAACCAGGACTAAAGCAGGACTAAACCAGGACTAACCTGGTCTAACTCTGGTCTAAACCCGGTCTAACTCTGGTCTAAACCCGGTCTAACCCCGGTCTAAACCCGATCTAAACCTGGTCTAACTCCGGTCTAAACCCGGTCTAAACCCGGTCTAAACCCGGTCTAAACCCGGTCTAAACCCGGTCTAAACCCGGTCTAAACCCGGTCTAAACCCGGTCTAACCCCGGTCTAAACCCGGTCTAAACCCGGTCTAACCCCGGTCTAAACCCGGTCTAAACCCGGTCTAAACCCGGTCTAAACCCGGTCTAAACCCGGTCTAAACCCGGTCTAAACCCGGTCTAACTCCGGTCTAAACCCGGTCTAAACCCGGTCTAAACCCGGTCTAAACCCGGTCTAAACCCGGTCTAAACCCGGTCTCACCTTGTACTTGCCGCTGGACGAGTGGCTGCTCCTCCACTTGACCGAGTAGAACCGGACCTCGTTGGACTTCTGGGTCTTGACGGCGTTATCGGCCCAGGAGACCCGGACTGAGTCCGGACCCAGCGCCACCGCCTGGACCCCCACCGGGGGAATCATGGGAAACGTAGTGCTGTCCGGGACCGCCGTGGGGTACTTATCGAACAGGAACAGGTCGTCCTCCGAGGAGTCCGGGGGGTCTGAGGGGGCAGGTGGAGGGGGTACGGGGGTAAAAAAAGACAGAAGAGACAGAGGACAGTGGAGGAAGAGAACGACAAAGTGAAAGTCAGAAACATCTAAGTCTGGGGTTCTTCACCTTGTTGGAGGGACTGAACTCCACTAGTTTCACCTGCACATTCACTGAACCTTCTTAACTAAACAGGTTTATATATTTTATTGGTGCACGTGTGAATCCATATTCACATTGTCGTCCGACCACTTTCTTTTTGTGCTTCACATAGTTCGTCTGAAGGGAAAATATTAAGGAAGAAATGACACAACACCATCACCACAGTCACAGATTATTGCAGCCGATAACGGCCAAACAAGACACCAGCAAACATATGAGACTGACCCTGAACCTGAGACTGACCCTGAACCTGAGACTGACTCACCAAACCTGAGACTGACTCACCGAACCCCTGAGACTGACCCTGAACCTGAGACTGACTCTGAACCTGAGACTGACTCACCGAATCTGAGACTGACTCAACGAACCTGAGACTGACTCACCAAACCTGAGACTGACTCACCGAACCCCTGAGACTGACTCACCGAACCTGAGACTGACTCACCAAACCTGAGACTGACTCACTGAACCTGAGACTGACTCACCAAACATATGAGACTGACCCTGAACCTGAGACTGACTCACTGAACCCCTGAGACTGACTCACCGAACCTGAGACTGACTCACTGAACCTGAGACTGACTCACCGAACCTGAGACTGACTCACTGAACCTGAGACTGACTCACCGAACCCCTGAGACTGACTCACCGAACCTGAGACTGACTCACCAAACCTGAGACTGACTCACCGAACCTGAGACTGACTCACTGAACCTGAGACTGACTCACCGAACCCCTGAGACTGACTCACCGAACCTGAGACTGACTCACCGAACCTGAGACTGACTCACCGAACCCCTGAGACTGACTCACTGAACCTGAGACTGACTCACCGAACCTGAGACTGACTCACCGAACTTGAGACTGACTCACCGAACCCCTGAGACTGACTCAACAAACCCCTGAGACTGACTCACCGAACCTGAGACTGACTCACCGAACCTGAGACTGACTCACCGAACCTGAGACTGACTCACCGAACCCCTGAGACTGACTCACTGAACCTGAGACTGACTCACCGAACCTGAGACTGACTCAACGAACCCCTGAGACTGACTCACTGAACCTGAGACTGACTCACCGAACCTGAGACTGACTCACCGAACCCCTGAGACTGACTCACCGAACCTGAGACTGACTCACCGAACCCCTGAGACTGACTCACTGAACCTGAGACTGACTCACCGAACCTGAGATTGACTCACCGAACCTGAGACTGACTCAACGAACCTGAGACTGACTCACTGAACCTGAGACTGACTCACCGAACCCCTGAGACTGACTCACCGAACCTGAGACTGACTCACCGAACCCCTGAGACTGACTCACTGAACCTGAGACTGACTCACTGAACCTGAGACTGACTCACCGAACCCCTGAGACTGACTCACAGAACCTGAGACTGACTCACCGAACCTGAGACTGACTCACCGAACCTGAGACTGACTCACCGAACCTGAGACTGACTCACCGAACCCCTGAGACTGACTCACAGAACCTGAGACTGACTCACCAAACCTGAGACTGACTCACCGAACCTGAGACTGACTCACCGAACCTGAGACTGACTCACCGAACCTGAGACTGACTCACCGAACCTGAGACTGACTCACTGAACCTGAGACTGACTCACCGAACCTGAGACTGACTCACCGAACCTGAGACTGACTCACCGAACCTGAGACTGACTCACCGAACCCCTGAGACTGACTCACTGAACCTGAGACTGACTCACTGAACCCCTGAGACTGACTCACCGAACCTGAGACTGACTCACCGAACCTGAGACTGACTCACCGAACCTGAGACTGACTCACCGAACCTGAGACTGACTCACCAAACCTGAGACTGACTCACCGAACCTGAGACTGACTCACTGAACCTGAGACTGACTCACCGAACCCCTGAGACTGACTCACCGAACCTGAGACTGACTCACCGAACCTGAGACTGACTCACCGAACCCCTGAGACTGACTCACTGAACCTGAGACTGACTCACCGAACCTGAGACTGACTCAACAAACCCCTGAGACTGACTCACCGAACCTGAGACTGACTCACCGAACCTGAGACTGACTCACCGAACCTGAGACTGACTCACCGAACCCCTGAGACTGACTCACTGAACCTGAGACTGACTCACCGAACCTGAGACTGACTCACCGAACCTGAGACTGACTCACCGAACCTGAGACTGACTCACCGAACCCCTGAGACTGACTCACCGAACCTGAGACTGACTCACCGAACCTGAGACTGACTCACTGAACCTGAGACTGACTCACCGAACCTGAGACTGACTCACCGAACCTGAGACTGACTCACCGAACCTGAGACTGACTCACTGAACCTGAGACTGACTCACCGAACCCCTGAGACTGACTCACCGAACTTGAGACTGACTCACCGAACCCCTGAGACTGACTCACTGAACCTGAGACTGACTCACTGAACCTGAGACTGACTCACCGAACCCCTGAGACTGACTCACAGAACCTGAGACTGACTCACCGAACCTGAGACTGACTCACCGAACCTGAGACTGACTCACTGAACCTGAGACTGACTCACCGAACCCCTGAGACTGACTCACTGAACCTGAGACTGACTCACCGAACCTGAGACTGACTCACCGAACCCCTGAGACTGACTCACCGAACCCCTGAGACTGACTCACCAAACCCCTGAGACTGACTCACCGAACCTGAGACTGACTCACTGAACCTGAGACTGACTCACCGAACCCCTGAGACTGACTCACCGAACCCCTGAGACTGACTCACCGAACCTGAGACTGACTCACCGAACCTGAGACTGACTCACCGAACCTGAGACTGACTCACCGAACCCCTGAGACTGACTCACTGAACCCCTGGGGCTCCATCCAACCAGGGTAAGAACCACTGGACTAAACTCAGTGAGTCTAGAAGAGGTTTGTGATGTGACGATATTAAAGGATCCCGCCCGGGGGCCGTGGGCTGAACCCGCACAATAAAAGCACAGAATCCAAGGAGGTCCCAGAAGATCCCGAACTGGAGTTATTTTTCAGAAAGCCTCGTAAAATTTATTTTGTTTTACCAAAAAAATGTTAAATTAAAAATCCTGATATGGAACATATGGAGGCGTGAGTGGCGGGTGCATATGAGTGGCAGGTGCAGTACCTGTCAGGGACCTGGTGACGGCGCTCTCGTACAGCGGAACTCCCTCCCCGGCGTTATTAAAGGCCTTCAGCGAGATGACGTAATGAGAACTGGGCTCTGCAGGGAGAGGTCAGAGGTCAGAGGGTCAAAGGTCGGAGGGTCAGAGTGTCAGAGGTCAGATGGTCAGAGGTCGGAGGGTCAGAGGTCTGAGGGTCAGAGTGTCAGAGGTCAGATGGTCAGAGGTCGGAGGGTCAGAGGTCAGATGGTCAGAGGTCGGAGGGTCAGAGGTCAGAGGTCAGATGGTCAGAGGTCGGAGGGTCAGAGGTCTGAGGGTCGGAAGGTCAGAGGTCAGAGGGTCAGAGGTCTGAGGGTCAGAGGTCAGGGGTCGGAGGGTCAGAGGTCAGAGGGGCAGAGGGTCAGAGGTCTGAGGGTCAGAGGTCTGTGGGTCGGAGGGTCAGTGGTCAGAGGGTTAGAGGTCTGAGGGTCAGAGGTCAGTGGGGCAGAGGTCTGAGGGTCAGGGGTCGGAGGGTCAGAGGTCTGAGGGTCAGAGGTCAGAGGGTCAGAAGGAGAAGATGCAAACTCCACTTGGAGCTTCCATGTTCTCCCTGTGCCTCCTGTCTCCTCTCAAAGTCTCCTCCCTCCTTCTCTCCTTCCCTCCTTTTCTCCTTCCCTCCTTGTCTCCTGTCTCCTTGTCTCCTCCTCTCCTTTCCTACTTGTCTCCTTCACTCCCTGCTTGTATCCTGGTCTCCTTCTCTCCTTCCGTCCTTCTATCCTTGTCTTCTTCCCTCCTTCTATCCTTGTCTCCTTCTCTCCTCCTCTCCTTGTCTCCTTCACCCCTTCCCTCCTTCTCTCCTTGTCACCTTCTCTCCTTCCCTTCCTCACCCCTTCCCTCCGTCCCTCTGTCTCTCCTTGTCTCCTTGTTCTTGTTGTCTCCTTCAGCGCTCACTCAAACATGTGTCCTTATCTCTCCGTCCCCTCGTTTTACTTGTCTCCTTCCCACTTTCTCTCCCTGTGTGCTTCCGCCCTTATCTCCTTGTTTCCTTGTCTCCTTGTCTATGTGGGCATTCAACACTTACACAAATAGTTTGTCTCTTCATCTCCTGCCTCCTTGTCTCATTCCTTCCTTGTTTCCTTCCCTCCTTATCTGTAGACGTTTCCTTGTACATCTCTTACACAAACATGGCTCTTTGTCTCCTTGCTTACTTCCCTCCTTGTCTTCTTCCTTCCTTCCTTGTTTCCTTCCCTCATTGTTTCCTTCCTTCCTTATTTTTTCCTGTTTCCTTTTTTATTGTTTCCTTTCCTCTCTCGTCTTTCCTCTTCTCTCGTTTCCTCATCTCCTCGTACATCTCTTGTACAAATATCTCCTTGTTTCCTTTCCTCTCTCCTCTCCTCTTTCCTCTCTCCTCTCCTCTTTCCTCTCTCCTCTCGTCGTTTCCTCTCTCCTCTCTCCTCTTGTCTTTCCTCTCTCCTTGTCTCCTCTTTTACGCTTCTTACACAAATGTTTCCTTTCCTCTCTCGTCTTTCCTCTCCCCTCGTTTCCTCATCTCCTCGTACGTCTCTTGTACAAATATCTCCTTGTTTCCTTTCCTCTCTCCTCTCCTCTTTCCTCTCTCCTCTCGTCGTTTCCTCTCTCCTCTTTCCTCTCTCCTTGTCTCCTCTTTTACGCTTCTTACACAAATGTTTCCTTTCCTCTCTCGTCTTTCCTCTCCTCTCGTTTCCTCATCTCCTCGTACGTCTCTTGTACAAATATCTCCTTGTTTCCTTTCCTCTCTCCTCTCCTCTTTCCTCATCTCTTGTCTCGTCGTTTCCTCATCCTTGTCTCGCACAAACACAAGCCGCTCGTCCGTGTAAAGTGTTTCTTAAATAATTGAGGCCTCGTGTGGTTTAAATCAAACAGCGTTAATTATTCAGAGCTTCTGTCACCGGGCGGAGACCACAGAGGAGGAACATCTGCAGGAACCAAACATCTGCAGGAACCAAACATCTGCAGGAACCAAACATCTACAGGAACCAAACATCTGCAGGAACCAAACATCTGCAGGAACCAAACATCTGCAGGAACCAAACATCTGCAGGAACCAAACAAACATCTGCAGGAACCAAACAAACATCTGCAGGAACCAAACAAACATCTGCAGGAACCAAACAAACATCTACAGGAACCAAACATCTACAGGGACCAAACATCTACAGGGACCAAACATCTGCAGGAACCAAACATCTGCAGGAACCAAACAAACATCTGCAGGAAACAAACATCTGCAGGAACCAAACATCTACAGGAACCAAACATCTGCAGGAACCAAACATCTACAGGAACCAAACATCTGCAGGAACCAAACATCTACAGGAACCAAACATCTACAGGAACCAAACATCTACAGGAACCAAACAAACATCTGCAGGAACCAAACATCTGCAGGAACCAAACATCTGCAGGAACCAAACATCTGCAGGAACCAAACATCTGCAGGAACCAAACATCTGCAGGAACCAAACAAACATCTGCAGGAACCAAACATCTACAGGAACCAAACATCTGCAGGAACCAAACATCTGCAGGAACCAAACAAACATCTGCAGGAAACAAACATCTGCAGGAACCAAACATCTGCAGGAACCAAACATCTGCAGGAACCAAACATCTGCAGGAACCAAACATCTGCAGGAACCAAACAAACATCTGCAGGAACCAAACATCTGCAGGAACCAAACAAACATCTGCAGGAATCAAACAAACATCTGCAGGAACCAAACATCTACAGGAACCAAACATCTGCAGGAACCAAACATCTGCAGGAACCAAACATCTGCAGGAACCAAACATCTGCAGGAACCAAACAAACATCTGCAGGAACCAAACAAACATCTGCAGGAACCAAACATCTGCAGGAACCAAACAAACATCTGCAGGAACCAAACAAACATCTGCAGGAACCAAACATCTGCAGGAACCAAACAAACATCTGCAGGAATCAAACAAACATCTGCAGGAACCAAACAAACATCTGCAGGAACCAAACATCTGCAGGAACCAAACATCTGCAGGAACCAAACATCTGCAGGAACCAAACATCTGCAGGAACCAAACAAACATCTACAGGAACCAAACAAACATCTACAGGAACCAAACATCTACAGGAACCAAACAAACATCTGCAGGAACCAAACATCTACAGGAACCAAACAAACATCTGCAGGAACCAAACATCTACAGGAACCAAACAAACATCTGCAGGAACCAAACATCTGCAGGAACCAAACATCTACAGGAACCAAACAAACATCTGCAGGAACCAAACAAACATCTGCAGGAACCAAACAAACATCTGCAGGAACCAAACATCTACAGGAACCAAACATCTGCAGGAACCAAACATCTGCAGGAACCAAACATCTGCAGGAACCAAACATCTGCAGGAACCAAACAAACATCTACAGGAACCAAACATCTACAGGAACCAAACATCTGCAGGAACCAAACATCTGCAGGAACCAAATAAACATCTGCCGGAACCAAACATCTGCAGTAACCAAACATCTGTAGGAGCCAAACATCTGCAGGAACCAAACAAACATCTGTAGGAACCAAACATCTACAGGAACCAAACAAACATCTGTAGGAGCCAAACATCTGCAGGAACCAAACATCTGTGGGAGCCAAACATCTGCAGGAACCAAACAAACATCTGTAGGAACCAAACATCTACAGGAACCAAACAAACATCTGTAGGAACCAAACATCTGCAGGAACCAAACATATGCAGGAACCAAACATCTGCAGGAACCAAACATCTGCAGGAACCAAACATCTGCAGGAACCAAACATCTGCAGGAACCAAACATCTGCAGGAACCAAACAAACATCTACAGGAACCAAACATCTACAGGGACCAAACATCTACAGGGACCAAAGATCTGCAGGAACCAAACATCTGCAGTAACCAAACATCTGTAGGAACCAAACATCTGCAGTAACCAAACATCTGTAGGAGCCAAACATCTGCAGGAACCAAACAAACATCTGTAGGAACCAAACATCTACAGGAACCAAACAAACATCTGTAGGAGCCAAACATCTGCAGGAACCAAACATCTGTGGGAGCCAAACATCTGCAGGAACCAAACAAACATCTGTAGGAACCAAACATCTACAGGAACCAAACAAACATCTGTAGGAACCAAACATCTGCAGGAACCAAACATATGCAGGAACCAAACATCTGCAGGAACCAAACATCTGCAGGAACCAAACATCTGCAGGAACCAAACATCTGCAGGAACCAAACATCTGCAGGAACCAAACAAACATCTACAGGAACCAAACATCTACAGGGACCAAACATCTACAGGGACCAAAGATCTGCAGGAACCAAACATCTGCAGGAACCAAACATCTGCAGGAATCAAACATCTGCAGGAACCAAACAAACATCTGCAGGAACCAAACATCTGCAGGAACCAAACAAACATCTGCAGGAATCAAACAAACATCTGCAGGAACCAAACATCTGCAGGAATCAAACAAACATCTGCAGGAACCAAACATCTGCAGGAACCAAACAAACATCTGCAGGAACCAAACATCTGCAGGAACCAAACAAACATCTGCAGGAACCAAACATCTGCAGGAACCAAACAAACATCTGCAGGAACCAAACATCTGCAGGAACCAAACATCTACAGGAACCAAACAAACATCTGCAGGAACCAAACATCTGCAGGAACCAAACAAACATCTGCAGGAACCAAACATCTGCAGGAACCAAACATCTGCAGGAACCAAACATCTGCAGGAACCAAACAAACATCTGCAGGAACCAAACATCTACAGGAACCAAACAAACATCTGCAGGAACCAAACAAACATCTGCAGGAACCAAACATCTACAGGAACCAAACAAACATCTGCAGGAACCAAACATCTGCAGGAACCAAACAAACATCTGCAGGAACCAAACATCTGCAGGAACCAAACAAACATCTGCAGGAACCAAACATCTACAGGAACCAAACAAACATATGAAGGAACCAAACATCTACAGGAACCAAACAAACATCTGCAGGAACCAAACAAACATCTGCAGGAACCAAACATCTACAGGAACCAAACAAACATATGAAGGAACCAAACAAACATCTGCAGGAATCAAACAAACATCTGCAGGAACCAAACATCTGCAGGAACCAAACAAACATCTGCAGGAACCAAACATCTACAGGAACCAAACAAACATCTGCAGGAACCAAACATCTGCAGGAACCAAACAAACATCTGCAGGAACCAAACATCTGCAGGAACCAAACATCTGCAGGAACCAAACATCTGCAGGAACCAAACATCTGCAGGAACCAAACAAACATCTGCAGGAACCAAACATCTGCAGGAACCAAACAAACATCTGCAGGAACCAAACAAACATCTGCAGGAACCAAACATCTGCAGGAACCAAACAAACATCTGCAGGAACCAAACATCTACAGGAATCAAACATCTGCAGGAACCAAACATCTGCAGGAACCAAACATCTGCAGGAACCAAACATCTGCAGGAACCAAACATCTGCAGGAACCAAACAAACATCTGTAGGAACCAAACATCTACAGGAAACAAACAAACATCTACAGGAACCAAACATCTGCAGGGACCAAACAAACATCTGCAGGAACCAAACATCTACAGGAACCAAACATCTACAGGAACCAAACAAACATCTGCAGGAACCAAACATCTGCAGGGACCAAACAAACATCTGCAGGAACCAAACATCTACAGGAACCAAACATCTGCAGGAACCAAACATCTACAGGAACCAAACAAACATCTACAGGAACCAAACATCTACAGGAACCAAACAAACATCTGCAGGAACCAAACATCTACAGGAACCAAACAAACATCTACAGGAACCAAACAAACATCTACAGGAACCAAACAAACATCTGCAGGAACCAAACATCTGCAGGAACCAAACATCTGCAGGAACCAAACAAACATCTGCAGGAACCAAACATCTGCAGGAACCAAACAAACATCTGCAGGAACCCAACATCTGCAGGAACCAAACATCTGCAGGAACCAAACAAACATCTGCAGGAACCAAACATCTGCAGGAACCAAACATCTGCAGGAACCAAACAAACATCTGCAGGAACCAAACATCTGCAGGAACCAAACAAACATCTGCAGGAACCAAACAAACATCTGCAGGAACCAAACATCTACAGGAACCAAACATCTACAGGGACCAAAGATCTGCAGGAACCAAACATCTGCAGGGACCAAACAAACATCTGTAGGAACCAAACATCTGCAGGAACCAAACATCTGCAGGAACCAAACATCTACAGGAACCAAACAAACATCTGCAGGAACCAAACATCTGCAGGAACCAAACAAACATCTGCAGGAACCAAACATCTGCAGGAACCAAACAAACATCTGTAGGAACCAAACATCTGCAGGAACCAAACATCTACAGGGACCAAACATCTGCAGGGACCAAACAAACATCTGTAGGAACCAAACATCTGCAGGAACCAAACATCTGCAGGAACCAAACAAACATCTGTAGGAACCAAACATCTGCAGGAACCAAACATCTGCAGGAACCAAACAAACATCTGCAGGAACCAAACATCTGCAGGAACCAAACATCTGCAGGAACCAAACAAACATCTGCAGGAACCAAACATCTGTAGGAACAAAACATCTGCAGGGACCAAACAAACATCTGTAGGAACCAAACATCTGCAGGAACCAAACATCTACAGGGACCAAAGATCTGCAGGAACCAAACATCTACAGGGACCAAACATCTACAGGGACCAAAGATCTGCAGGAACCAAACATCTGCAGGAACCAAACATCTGCAGGAACCAAACAAACATCTGCAGGAACCAAACATCTGCAGGAACCAAACATCTGCAGGAACCAAACATCTGCAGGAACCAAACAAACATCTGCAGGAACCAAACATCTGTAGGAACCAAACAAACATCTGTAGGAACCAAACATCTACAGGAACCAAACAAACATCTGTAGGAACCAAACATCTGCAGGAACCAAACATCTGCAGGAACCAAACATCTACAGGGACCAAACATCTACAGGGACCAAAGATCTGCAGGAACCAAACATCTGCAGGAACCAAACAAACAACTGCAGGAACCAAACATCTGTAGGAGCCAAACATCTGCAGGAACCAAACAAACATCTACAGGGACCAAAGATCTACAGGGACCAAAGATCTGCAAGAACCAAACATCTGCAAGAACCAAACATCTGCAGGAACCAAACAAACATCAGTAGGAACCAAACATCTGCAGGAACCAAACAAACATCTGTAGGAACCAAACATCTGCAGGAACCAAATATCTGCAGGGACCAAACATCTGTAGGAACTAAACATCTGCAGGAACCAAATATCTACAGTAACCAAACAAACATCTGCAGGAACCAAACATCTGTAGGAGCCAAACATCTGCAGGAACCAAACAAACATCTGTAGGAACCAAACATCTGCAGGAACCAAACAAACATCTGTAGGAACCAAACATCTGCAGGAACC
Source organism: Odontamblyopus lacepedii (assembly GCA_034769755.1). Lineage (NCBI taxonomy): Eukaryota > Metazoa > Chordata > Actinopteri > Gobiiformes > Gobiidae > Odontamblyopus > Odontamblyopus lacepedii. The sequence goes on along the minus strand of CM068344.1, from coordinate 28,429 downwards.
AAACATATGCAGGAACCAAACATCTGCAGGAACCAAACATCTGCAGGAACCAAACATCTGCAGGAACCAAACATCTGCAGGAACCAAACATCTGCAGGAACCAAACATCTGCAGGAACCAAACAAACATCTGTAGGAACCAAACATCTGCAGGAACCAAACAAACATCTGCAGGAACCAAACATCTGCAGGAATCAAACATCTGCAGGAACCAAACATCTGCAGGAACCAAACATCTGCAGGAACCAAACATCTGCAGGAACCAAACATCTGCAGGAACCAAACAAACATCTGTAGGAACCAAACATCTACAGGAAACAAACAAACATCTACAGGAACCAAACATCTGCAGGGACCAAACAAACATCTGCAGGAACCAAACATCTACAGGAACCAAACATCTACAGGAACCAAACAAACATCTGCAGGAACCAAACATCTGCAGGGACCAAACAAACATCTGCAGGAACCAAACATCTACAGGAACCAAACATCTGCAGGAACCAAACAAACATCTGTAGGAACCAAACATCTACAGGAACCAAACAAACATCTGTAGGAGCCAAACATCTGCAGGAACCAAACATCTGTGGGAGCCAAACATCTGCAGGAACCAAACAAACATCTGCAGGAACCAAACATCTGCAGGAACCAAACAAACATCTACAGGAACCAAACATCTGCAGGAACCAAACATCTGCAGTAACCAAACATCTGTAGGAACCAAACATCTGCAGTAACCAAACATCTGTAGGAGCCAAACATCTGCAGGAACCAAACAAACATCTGTAGGAACCAAACATCTACAGGAACCAAACAAACATCTGCAGGAACCAAACATCTGCAGGAACCAAACATCTGCAGGAACCAAACATCTGCAGGAACCAAACAAACATCTGCAGGAACCAAACATCTGCAGGAACCAAACAAACATCTGTAGGAACCAAACATCTGCAGGAACCAAACATCTGCAGGAACCAAACAAACATCTACAGGAACCAAACATCTACAGGGACCAAACATCTACAGGGACCAAACATCTGCAGGAACCAAACATCTGCAGGAACCAAACATCTGCAGGAACCAAACATCTGCAGGAACCAAACATCTGCAGGAACCAAACATCTGCAGGAACCAAACAAACATCTACAGGAACCAAACATCTACAGGGACCAAACATCTACAGGGACCAAAGATCTGCAGGAACCAAACATCTGCAGGAACCAAACATCTGCAGGAATCAAACATCTGCAGGAACCAAACAAACATCTGTAGGAACCAAACATCTGCAGGAACCAAACAAACATCTGTAGGAACCAAACATCTGCAGGAACCAAACATCTACAGGAACCAAACAAACATCTGCAGGAACCAAACATCTACAGGGACCAAACATCTACAGGGACCAAACATCTGCAGGAACCAAATATCTACAGTAACCAAACAAACATCTGCAGGAACCAAACATCTGCAGGAACCAAACATCTACAGGAACCAAACAAACATCAGTAAGAACCAAACATCTGTAGGAACCAAACATCTGCAGGAACCAAACAAACATCTGTAGGAACCAAACAAACATCAGTAGGAACCAAACATCTGCAGGAACCAAACAAACATCTGTAGGAACCAAACATCTGCAGGAACCAAACAAACATCAGTAGGAACCAAACATCTGCAGGAACCAAACAAACATCTGCAGGAACCAAACATCTGCAGGGACCAATCAAACATCTGCAGGAACCAAACATCTGCAGGAACCAAACATCTGCAGGAACCAAACATCTGCAGGAACCAAACAAACATCTGTAGGAACCAAACATCTACAGGAAACAAACAAACATCTACAGGAACCAAACATCTGCAGGGACCAAACAAACATCTGCAGGAACCAAACATCTGGAGATGTCCCAGTTTTACACAGAAATGTCCCAGTTTCCCTGTGTTAGACCAGACTATTACTGAAACTATGACTGAAACTATGACTGAAACTATGACTGAAACAAAGAGAACGTGACAGTCCAGACTCACAGGTTTGTCGTGGTTTCGCCACAACAGTTTTCCGACAAACTCGATTCAGAATGTGATGATCACCAGAAAACAGGGACGTTCCAGATCAGACCCTCGTCTCCTCGTCCGACTCGAACACGGAGCCGTTCACCTGGGGTCACGTTTGTGGACCTGGAGCAGGACTGAGCTCCTGACCCACAGCTCAGGGGAAAATCACACTGTGTGAATCCCCCTTTACTGGGATCACAGGGTAAATTCTTCATGCGGAAGATTATACACACATTTACACACACATTTACACACACATTTACACATTTACACACATTTACACATTTACACACATTTACACATTTACACACATTTACACACACATTTACACACATTTACACACACATTTACACACATTTACACACACATTTACACACACATTTACACACACATTTACACACACATTTACACACACATTTACACACATTTACACACACATTTACACACACATTTACACACACATTTACACACACATTTACACACATTTACACACACATTTACACACACATTTACACACATTTACACACACATTTACACATTTACACACACATTTACACATTTACACACACATTTACACATTTACACACATTTACACACACATTTACACACACATTTACACATTTACACACATTTACACACATTTACACACACATTTACACATTTACACACATTTACACACACATTTACACACACATTTACACACACATTTACACACACATTTACACACACATTTACAGACACATTTACACATTTACACACACATTTACACACATTTACACACACATTTACACATTTACACACATTTACACACACATTTACACACACATTTACACACACATTTACACACACATTTACACACATTTACACACATTTACACACATTTACACACACATTTACACATTTACACACATTTACACACACATTTACACATTTACACACATTTACACACACATTTACACACACATTTACACAAACATTTACACATTTACACACACATTTACACACACATTTACACACATTTACACACACATTTACACATTTACACACATTTACACACACATTTACACACACATTTACACACATTTACACACATTTACACACACATTTACACACATTTACACACACATTTACACACACATTTACACACACATTTACACATTTACACACATTTACACACACATTTACACACACATTTACACATTTACACACATTTACACACACATTTACACACACATTTACACACACATTTACACACACATTTACACACATTTACACACATTTACACACACATTTACACATTTACACACATTTACACACACATTTACACACATTTACACACATTTACACATTTACACACACATTTACACACACATTTACACACATTTACACACACATTTACACACACATTTACACACACATTTACACACACATTTACATATTTACACATTTACACACATACACACACATTTACACATTGACACATTGACACATTTACACACATTTACACACACATTTACACACACATTTACACACACATTTACACACACATTTACACATTTACACACATTTACACACACATTTACATTTATACACACATTTACACATTTACACACACATTTACACACATTTACACACACATTTACACATTTACACACACATTTACACATTTACACACATTTACACACATTTACACACACATTTACACACATTTACACACACATTTACACACACATTTACACACACATTTACACATTTACACACATTTACACACACATTTACACATTTACACACATTTACACATTTACACATTTACACACATTTACACACACATTTACACATTTACACACATTTACACACATTTACACATTTACACATTTACACACACATTTACAGACACATTTACACATTTACACACACATTTACACACACATTTACACACACATTTACACATTTACACATTTACACGCACATTTACACATTTACACACACATTTACACATTTACACACATTTACACACACATTTACACACATTTACACACACATTTACACACATTTACACATTTACACAAACATTTACACACACATTTACACATTTACACACACATTTACACACATTTACACACACATTTACACATTTACACACACATTTACACACACATTTACACACATTTACACACACACATTTACACATTTACACACATTTACACACATTTACACACATTTACACATTTACACACATTTACACACACATTTACACACACATTTACACATTTACACACACATTTACACACACATTTACACATTTACACACACATTTACACATTTACACACACATTTACACATTTACACATTTACACACATTTACACACACATTTACACACATTTACACATTTACACACATTTACACATTTACACACATTTACACACACATTTACACACATTTACACATTTACACATTTACACACATTTACACACACATTTACACATTTACACACACATTTACACACACATTTACACATTTACACACATTTACACACACATTTACACACATTTACACACACATTTACACACACATTTACACACACATTTACACATTTACACATTTACACACATTTACACATTTACACACATTTACACACATTTACACATTTACACACACATTTACACACACATTTACACACATTTACACACACATTTACATATTTACACATTTACACACATACACACACATTTACACATTGACACATTTACACATTTACACATTTACACACATTTACACACACATTTACACACACATTTACACACACATTTACACATTTACACACATTTACACACACATTTACACACACATTTACACACACATTTACACACATTTACACACACATTTACATTTACACACACATTTACACATTTACACACACATTTACAGACACATTTACACACACATTTACACATTTACACACACATTTACACATTTACACACATTTACACACACATTTACACACACATTTACACATTTACACACATTTACACACACATTTACACACACATTTACACATTTACACACACATTTACACACATTTACACACATTTACACATTTACACACATTTACACACACATTTACACACACATTTACACACACATTTACACATTTACACACATTTACACACACATTTACACATTTACACACATTTACACACATTTACACACACATTTACACATTTACACACATTTACACACACATTTACACATTTACACATTTACACACATTTACACACATTTACACATTTACACACACATTTACACATTTACACACACATTTACACACATTTACACATTTACACACATTTACACATTTACACACATTTACACATTTACACACATTTACACACACATTTACACACATTTACACATTTACACACACATTTACACACATTTACACACACATTTACACATTTACACACACATTTACACACATTTACACACACATTTACACATTTACACACACATTTACACACACATTTACACACACATTTACACACACACATTTACACATTTACACACATTTACACACATTTACACACACATTTACACATTTACACACATTTACACACACATTTACACACACATTTACACATTTACACATTTACACACACATTTACACATTTACACACACATTTACACATTTACACATTTACACACACATTTACACACATTTACACACACATTTACACACACATTTACACATTTACACACATTTACACATTTACACACATTTACACACATTTACACACACATTTACACATTTACACACATTTACACATTTACACACATTTACACACACATTTACACACATTTACACACATTTACACATTTACACACATTTACACACATTTACACATTTACACACACATTTACACACATTTACACACACATTTACACACACATTTACACATTTACACACACATTTACACACATTTACACACACATTTACACATTTACACACACATTTACACACACATTTACACACACATTTACACACATTTACACACACACATTTACACATTTACACACATTTACACACATTTACACACACATTTACACATTTACACACACATTTACACACACATTTACACACACATTTACACATTTACACACACATTTACACATTTACACACATTTACACACACATTTACACATTTACACACATTTACACACATTTACACACATTTACACACACATTTACACATTTACACACATTTACACATTTACACACATTTACACACACATTTACACATTTACACACATTTACACACACATTTACACATTTACACACACATTTACACACACATTTACACATTTACACACATTTACACATTTACACACACATTTACACATTTACACACATTTACACATTTACACACACATTTACACACATTTACACACACATTTACACACACATTTACACATTTACACACATTTACACACACATTTACACACACATTTACACACATTTACACACACATTTACACACTTCAGACTGTGGGAAGTTTGTTTTGGAAGAAAAATAAATAAATTTGTTTCAAGAATTTTGTGAATAATTAAACACAGAGAATCTGAACCACAGGAGCATAGGGAGGGCATCTGACACATCCTAGTCTCCTTCCCTTCTTCCCACCTTCTCTCACTGCCTCCTTGCCTCCTTCTCTCCTTGTCTCCTTCCCTCCTTATCTCCTTGCCTCCTTCTTTCCTTCCCTCCTTGTCTCCTTCCCTCCTTGTCTTCTTCCCTCCTTCACCCCTAGTCTCCTTCCCTCCTTATCTCCTTGTCTCCTTGTCTTCTTCCCTCCTTCACCCCTAGTCTCGTTCCCTCCTTATCTCCTTGTCTCCCTCCTTCCCTCCCTCCCTCATTGTCTCCTCCTCTCCTTCCCACAGTGGCAGGTGCAGTGTCAGGTGCAGTGTCAGGCGCAGTCCCTCACCCAGCCTCTCGATGGCGTAGTAGCGCTGTTTGCCGTCCACCCTCACGGTCTCGGCGTAGGGGCTCCCGACGCCGTAGCCGATGATGTAACCGCGAACCGTCACCGCGGGCGACAGGGGCGGAGTCCATGACATCACGATGCTGTGGGGGAGGGGCCTAACATGCAGCGAGGAGGGCTGATCCGGCACCGTCGACTCTGCGGAGAGGCGAGCATGAAAGAGAGTCAGGTCTGTGGAGAGGTGAGCATGAAAGAGAGTCAGGTCTGTGGAGAGGCGAGCATGAAAGAGAGTCAGGTCTGTGGAGAGGTGAGCATGAAAGAGAGTCAGGTCTGTGGAGAGGCGAGCATGAAAGAGAGTCAGGTCTGTGGAGAGGCGAGCATGAAAGAGAGTCAGGTCTGTGGAGAGGTGAGCATGAAAGAGAGTCAGGTCTGTGGAGAGGTGAGCATGAAAGAGAGTCAGGTCTGTGGAGAGGTGAGCATGAAAGAGAGCTGTGGTCTGTGGAGAGGTGAGTATGAAAGAGAGTCAGGTCTGTGGAGAGGCGAAAGCAAGGAAGAGCCAGTCTGTGGAGAGGCGAGTCATGAAGAGAGAGTCAAGGTCTGTGGAGAGGTGAGCATGAAGAGAAGTCAGGTGCTGTGGGAGAGGTGAGCATGAAAGAGTCAGGAGTCTGTGGAGAGGTGAGTAAGCATGAGAAGTCAGGTCTGTGGAGGGGCGAGCATGAAGAGATGAGTCTGTGGAGGTGAGCATGAAAGAGAGTCAGGTCTGTGGAGAGGCCCGGGCATGGAGAGGTGGAGAAGCGACACAAAGAGAGGAGTCAGGTCTGTGGAGAAGCGAGCATGAAAGAGAGTCAGGTCTGTGGAGAGGTGGAAGGCATGAAAGAGAGTCAGGTCTGTGGAGAGGTGAGCATGAAAGAGAGTCAGGTCTGTGGAGAGGCGAGCATGAAAGAGAGTCAGGTCTGTGGAGAGGTGAGCATGAAAGAGAGTCAGGTCTGTGGAGAGGCGAGCATGAAAGAGAGTCAGGTCTGTGGAGAGGTGAGCATGAAAGAGAGTCAGGTCTGTGGAGAGGCGAGCACAAGAGAGAGTCAGGTCTGTGGAGAGGTGAGCATGAAAGAGAGTCAGGTCTGTGGAGAGGTGAGCATGAAAGAGAGTCAGGTCTGTGGAGAGGTGAGCATGAAAGAGAGTCAGGTCTGTGGAGAGGTGAGCATGAAAGAGAGTCAGGTCTGTGGAGAGGCGAGCATGAAAGAGAGTCAGGTCTGTGGAGAGGTGAGCATGAAAGAGAGTCAGGTCTGTGGAGAGAGAACATCTGAGGAGAACAGTCTGAGGAACATCTGAGGAACAGTCTGAGAAGAACCGTCTGAGGAACATCTAAGGAGAACAGTCTGAGGAGAACAGTCTGAACAGTCTGAGGAACAGTCTGAGGAACATCTGAGGAGAACAGTCTGAGGAACAGTCTGAGGAACATCTGAGGAGAACAGTCTGAGGAACAGTCTGAGGAACATCTGAGGAGAACAGTCTGAGGAGAACAGTCTGAGGAGAACAGTCTGAGGAGAACAGTCTGAGGAACATCTGAGGAACATCTGAGGAGAACAGTCTGAGGAACAGTCTGAGGAGAACAGTCTGGGGAGAACAGTCTGGGGAGAACAGTCTGGGGAGAACAGTCTGAGGAACATCTGAGGAACATCTGAGGAGAACAGTCTGAGGAACAGTCTGAGGAACATCTGAGGAGAACAGTCTGAGGAGAACAGTCTGAGGAACAGTCTGAGGAACAGTCCGAGGAACAGTCTGGGGAGAACAGTCTGAGGAAAGTCTCTGGTTTAAAATAGTTTTCAAGCTTCCTGAAGATAAACGGAGTCAATGATTCTGTGGTTTTCACGTCATGGATTAAATGGTGCCTGAAGGAGCCCCCAGTGACTCAGCGCTGCTAACGGGGGCTAACATGGGCTAACAGTCACTAATGGTCGCTAACGGTCGCTAACGGTCGCTAACGGGATTAGCGTTGGCTCGGTCCCTCCAACCTGAACGTCTCGTTAGCTCCTGCAGGCAGCAGCGCATTTCATTAGAGCGACTGAGAATCCATCGTAACAGGGTTAGAGGAGACAAGGAGGGAGGAAAGGAGGCAAGGAGAGTAGAAAGGAGAGGAGGAAAGAGGAAAGGAGGAGGGTATTAGGGGGAGGGGCGTTGTGTTGCGCCTGTGTCGATTATTTGACATTTTTAAAACCTTTGCATTTGTGCATTTTAGATTCTCCTCTTCTCGTCTCCTTTCCTCATCTCCTCTGTCCTCGTCTCCTAAGTCCTTGTCTCCTCTGTTCTTGTCTCCTAAGTCCTCATCTCCTCTGTAATTATCTCCTCTGTCCTTATTTCTTTTCCTCATTTCCTCTGTCCTCGTCTCCTCTGTCCTCGTCTCCCCTGTCCTCGTCTCTCCTGTACTTGTTTCCTTTCCTCATCTCCTCTGTCCTCATCTCCTTTCCTCGTCTCCTCTGTTCTTGTCTCCTATGTCCTCGTCTCCTCTGTAATTATCTCCTCTGTCCTTATTTTCTTTCCTCATCTCCTCTGTCCTCGTCTCCTCTGTCCTCAACTCCTCTGTCCTCATTTCCTATGTCATTGTCTCCTATGTCCTCGTCTCTGTCCTTGTTTCCTTGTCTCCTCTGTCCTCATTTCCTCTGTCCTCGTCTCCTCTGTCCTTGCCTTCTCGTCTCCTCTGTTACTTGCCTCCTCGTCTCGTCTGTCCTTGTCTCCTCGTCTACTCTGTGCTTGCCTCCTTGTCTCCTCTGTCCTTGCCTCCTCGTTTCCTTTGTGCTTGCCTCCTTGTCTCCTCTGTCCTTGCCTCCTCGTCTCCTCTGTCCTTGCCTCCTCGTCTCCTCTGCTTTGTGTTGCATTTTTGTATAAAGCACTCTATAAAGTTTGATTGGTTGATTGATAAAAAAAAATTAATAAATAAAAAATTAATAAATAAATAAATCAAAATCAAATAATAAAAAGCAAATAAATAAAAATCAAATAAGTAAAAAGCGAATAAATAAAAACCGAATAAGTAAAAATCTCACCGTCCAGGTCGGTCTCCGGCGTCTCCATGGAAACCCACTCGCTGAACGGGCCGGATCCGTTCACCGTCATGGCCGCCACCTGGAAGCTGTACTGAGCGCCTTTGTCCAGACCTGCGGGCAAGACTCATGTGAGCCTGGAGCGATGATACTGATATGATACCGATCCTGATACCAATACTGGTACTGGTACTGATACTGGCGTCAGGTCTCGTCAGCGGCCCGGGGAAGGTCAGTTATTTACGCCGTGTTTTTTGGGGGTTTCTCCAGACGCACATTTGGTCAAATCATATTTTTATTTTTTTTTAAATTAAAGTCTGTTTTTTTCGTCTCTGGTATCGTTTGATATCGAGTATTGGCAGAGACTTGAAGCCAAAGTATTGGGATCGGTATCGGAACTGAAAAAGCTGGATCGTCTCAAAAAGATTCATACAAATAAAAAATCAGATGTTCAAATAAACATTCAGAAATACAAATCTAAATAAACACATTTGTGAATATTTGTTGAGATTTGACTTTTGTTGCGGTGAAAACCTCAGAATGACGTCCTCAGAATGACGTCCTCAGAATGACGTCCTCAGAATGACGTCCTCAGAATGACGTCCTCAGGAGAAAATGTTCTCATCTCAAATACACGTTTATTTACATCATGTCTTTAGATTTGTGTTTTATATCAGACGCCAAGGCCCCTCCCACCGGCCTTAGCAACAGGTTTGATTGACAGCGTTGCTAAGGGGCCTGGCTCCTGATTGGCTCGTTGGTCTCTATGATAGTCCAGGTTAGCTGAACCTGCTGCTGACCACAATGAGCTTCATTTGGAGCTCAGAACTCGGCTGTTACAGACGGAGGTTTAACCGATTTTCTAAACACTCAAACACGCTGAAGAACGAGAAGAACGAGAAGAACGAGAAGATCGAGAAGAAGGAGAAGATGGAAAAGAACGAGAAGAACGAGAAGAACGAGAAGATCGAGAAGAAACCAGGGCTAAACCAGGTCTAAACCAGGTCTAAACCAGGTCTAAACCAGGACTAAACCAGGTCTAAACCAGGACTAAACCAGGACTAAACCAGGTCTAAACCAGGTCTAAACCAGGACTAAACCAGGACTAAACCAGGTCATGGGTGCACTCGTCTCTTTCTCTTGTTCCAGATGGTTCTAAACACTTTCAGCTCTAAACGTTTTAAAGGTTCTTCTAAGTTCTGCTCGGTTCTTTCAGGGGGCGGTTTTAGGACCCGGTTCCTCCTCAGACTCTGATATTAAACCTTTTGTTCGTCTCATTTTTCATTTCCTCCTCTGAGTTTTATCAGTGCCGCACATCTCCCTCCATCCTCCCTCCATCCTTCCTCCCTCCATCATCCTCTCCTCCCCTCTCCTCTCTCCTCCCCTCTCCTCTGCCCTCTCTCCTCCTCCTTTCCTCTCCTCTCTCCTCCCCTCTCCTCTCCTCTGCCCTCTCCTCTCTCCTCTCCTCTCTCCTTTCCTCTCCTCTCCTCTCCTCTCCCCTCTCCTCTCTCCTTTCCTCTCCTCTCTCCTCCCCTCTCCTCTGCCCTCTCCTCTCCTCTCCCCTCTCCTCTCTCCTTTCCTCTCCTCTCTCCTCCCCTCTCCTCTCTCCTCTCCTCTGCCCTCTCCTCTCCTCTCTCCTTTCCTCTCCTCTCCTCTCTCCTCTCCTCTCCTCTCCTCTCCTGTCTCCCCTCTCTTCTCTCCTCTCCTCTCTCCTCTCCTCTCTCCTCTCCTCTCCTGTCTCTCCTCTCCTCTCTCCTCTCCTCTCTCCTCTCCTCTCTCCTCTCCTCTCTCCTCTCCTCTCCTCTCCTCTCTCCTCTCTCCTCTCCTCTCCTCTCCTCTCCTCTCTCCTCTCTCTGTTTCCACCTGAGTAGACGGGGGTATTAGCACCTGTTCCTGCTGTCACCAGTGGAGACCAGGAGGGGGATGCGGTCGTCATGGAAACGGGAGCATCGTCGGGAGAAGCAGACAGAGCCTCGGGCGCCAGTTTAACCTCTGACCCAGGTCTAAACCAGGACTAAACCAGGACTAAACCAGGACTAAACCAGGACTAAACCAGGACTAAACCAGAACTAAACGAGGACTAAACCAGGACTGAACCAAGTCTAAACCAGGACTAAACCAGGACTGAACCAGGACTAAACCAGGACTAAACCAGGACTGAACCAGGACTGAACCAGGTCTAAACCAGGACTAAACCAGGACTAAACCAGGACTAAACCAGGACTGAACCAGGACTGAACCAGGTCTAAACCAGGACTAAACCAGGACTAAACCAGGACTAAACCAGGACTAAACCAGGACTGAACCAGGTCTAAACCAGGACTAAACCAGGACTGAACCAGGACTAAACCAGGACTAAACCAGGACTGAACCAGGTCTAAACCAGGACTAAACCAGGACTAAACCAGGACTAAACCAGGACTAAACCAGGACTGAACCAGGACTGAACCAGGTCTAAACCAGGACTAAACCAGGACTAAACCAGGACTAAACCAGGACTAAACCAGGACTGAACCAGGACTGAACCAGGTCTAAACCAGGACTAAACCAGGACTAAACCAGGACTAAACCAGGACTAAACCAGGACTGAACCAAGTCTAAACCAGGACTAAACCAGGACTAAACCAGGACTAAACCAGGACTAAACCAGGACTGAACCAAGTCTAAACGAGGACTAAAACAGGACTAAACCAGGACTAAACCAGGACTAAACCAGGACTAAACCAGGACTGAACCAGGACTGAACCAGGTCTAAACCAGGACTAAACCAGGACTAAACCAGGACTAAACCAGGACTAAACCAGGACTGAACCAAGTCTAAACCAGGACTAAACCAGGACTAAACCAGGACTAAACCAGGACTAAACCAGGACTGAACCAGGACTGAACCAAGTCTAAACCAGGACTAAACCAGGACTAAACCAGGACTAAACCAGGACTAAACCAGGACTGAACCAAGTCTAAACCAAGACTAAACCAGGACTAAACCAGGACTAAACCAGGACTAAACCAGGACCGAACCAGGACTGAACCAGGTCTAAACCAGGACTAAACCAGGACTGAACCAGGACTAAACCAAGACTAAACCAGGACTGAACCAGGTCTAAACCAGGACTAAACCAGGACTAAACCAGGACTGAACCAGGACTAAACCAGGTCTAAACCAGGACTAAACCAGGACTAAACCAGGACTGAACCAGGACTAAACCAGGACTGAACCAGGACTAAACCAGGACTAAACCAGGACTAAACCAGGACTGAACCAGGACTAAACCAGGACTGAACCAGGTCTAAACCAGGACTAAACCAGGACTAAACGAGGACTAAACCAGGACTGAACCAAGTCTAAACCAGGACTAAACCAGGACTGAACCAGGACTAAACCAGGACTAAACCAGGACTGAACCAGGACTGAACCAGGTCTAAACCAGGACTAAACCAGGACTAAACCAGGACTAAACCAGGACTAAACCAGGACTAAACCAGGACTAAACGAGGACTAAACCAGGACTGAACCAAGTCTAAACCAGGACTAAACCAGGACTGAACCAGGACTAAACCAGGACTAAACCAGGACTGAACCAGGACTGAACCAGGTCTAAACCAGGACTAAACCAGGACTAAAACCAGGACTAAACCAGGACTGAACCAGGACTGAACCAGGTCTAAACCAGGACTAAACCAGGACTAAACCAGGACTAAACCAGGACTAAACCAGGACTGAACCAGGTCTAAACCAGGACTAAACCAGGACTGAACCAGGACTAAACCAGGACTAAACCAGGACTGAACCAGGTCTAAACCAGGACTAAACCAGGACTAAACCAGGACTAAACCAGGACTAAACCAGGACTGAACCAGGACTGAACCAGGTCTAAACCAGGACTAAACCAGGACTAAACCAGGACTAAACCAGGACTAAACCAGGACTGAACCAGGACTGAACCAGGTCTAAACCAGGACTAAACCAGGACTAAACCAGGACTAAACCAGGACTAAACCAGGACTGAACCAAGTCTAAACCAGGACTAAACCAGGACTAAACCAGGACTAAACCAGGACTAAACCAGGACTGAACCAAGTCTAAACCAGGACTAAAACAGGACTAAACCAGGACTAAACCAGGACTAAACCAGGACTAAACCAGGACTGAACCAGGACTGAACCAGGTCTAAACCAGGACTAAACCAGGACTAAACCAGGACTAAACCAGGACTAAACCAGGACTGAACCAAGTCTAAACCAGGACTAAACCAGGACTAAACCAAGACTAAACCAGGACTAAACCAGGACTGAACCAGGACTGAACCAAGTCTAAACCAGGACTAAACCAGGACTAAACCAGGACTAAACCAGGACTAAACCAGGACTGAACCAAGTCTAAACCAAGACTAAACCAGGACTAAACCAGGACTAAACCAGGACTAAACCAGGACCGAACCAGGACTGAACCAGGTCTAAACCAGGACTAAACCAGGACTGAACCAGGACTAAACCAAGACTAAACCAGGACTGAACCAGGTCTAAACCAGGACTAAACCAGGACTAAACCAGGACTGAACCAGGACTAAACCAGGTCTAAACCAGGACTAAACCAGGACTAAACCAGGACTGAACCAGGACTAAACCAGGACTGAACCAGGACTAAACCAGGACTAAACCAGGACTAAACCAGGACTGAACCAGGACTAAACCAGGACTGAACCAGGTCTAAACCAGGACTAAACCAGGACTAAACGAGGACTAAACCAGGACTGAACCAAGTCTAAACCAGGACTAAACCAGGACTGAACCAGGACTAAACCAGGACTAAACCAGGACTGAACCAGGACTGAACCAGGTCTAAACCAGGACTAAACCAGGACTAAACCAGGACTAAACCAGGACTAAACCAGGACTAAACCAGGACTGAACCAGGACTGAACCAGGTCTAAACCAGGACTAAACCAGGACTAAACCAGGACTAAACCAGGACAAAACCAGGACTGAACCAGGACTAAACCAGGACTAAACCAGGACTGAACCAGGACTAAACCAGGACTAAACCAGGACTAAACCAGGACTAAACCAGGACTAAACCAGGACTGAACCAGGACTGAACCAGGTCTAAACCAGGACTAAACCAGGACTAAACCAGGACTAAACCAGGACTAAACCAGGACTGAACCAAGTCTAAACCAGGACTAAACCAGGACTAAACCAGGACTAAACCAGGACTAAACCAGGACTGAACCAAGTCTAAACCAGGACTAAAACAGGACTAAACCAGGACTAAACCAGGACTAAACCAGGACTAAACCAGGACTAAACCAGGACTAAACCAGGACTAAACCAGGACTAAACGAGGACTAAACCAGGACTGAACCAAGTCTAAACCAGGACTAAACCAGGACTGAACCAGGACTAAACCAGGACTAAACCAGGACTGAACCAGGACTGAACCAGGTCTAAACCAGGACTAAACCAGGACTAAACCAGGACTAAACCAGGACTAAACCAGGACTAAACCAGGACTGAACCAGGACTGAACCAGGTCTAAACCAGGACTAAACCAGGACTAAACCAGGACTAAACCAGGACTAAACCAGGACTGAACCAGGTCTAAACCAGGACTAAACCAGGACTGAACCAGGACTAAACCAGGACTAAACCAGGACTGAACCAGGTCTAAACCAGGACTAAACCAGGACTAAACCAGGACTAAAACCAGGACTAAACCAGGACTGAACCAGGACTGAACCAGGTCTAAACCAGGACTAAACCAGGACTAAACCAGGACTAAACCAGGACTAAACCAGGACTGAACCAGGACTGAACCAGGTCTAAACCAGGACTAAACCAGGACTAAACCAGGACTAAACCAGGACTAAACCAGGACTGAACCAAGTCTAAACCAGGACTAAAACAGGACTAAACCAGGACTAAACCAGGACTAAACCAGGACTAAACCAGGACTGAACCAGGACTGAACCAGGTCTAAACCAGGACTAAACCAGGACTAAACCAGGACTAAACCAGGACTAAACCAGGACTGAACCAAGTCTAAACCAGGACTAAACCAGGACTAAACCAGGACTAAACCAGGACTAAACCAGGACTGAACCAGGACTGAACCAAGTCTAAACCCAGGACTAAACCAGGACTAAACCAGGACTAAACCAGGACTAAACCAGGACTGAACCAAGTCTAAACCAAGACTAAACCAGGACTAAACCAGGACTAAACCAGGACTAAACCAGGACCGAACCAGGACTGAACCAGGTCTAAACCAGGACTAAACCAGGACTGAACCAGGACTAAACCAAGACTAAACCAGGACTGAACCAGGTCTAAACCAGGACTAAACCAGGACTAAACCAGGACTGAACCAGGACTAAACCAGGTCTAAACCAGGACTAAACCAGGACTAAACCAGGACTGAACCAGGACTAAACCAGGACTGAACCAGGACTAACCCAAGACCAAAACCAGGACCAAACCGGGACTGAACCAGGACTAAACCAGGACTGAACCAGGTCTAAACCAGGACTAAAACCAGGACTAAACCAGGACTAAACCAGGACTGAACCAAGTCTAAACCAGGACTAAACCAGGACTGAACCAGGACTAAACCAGGACTAAACCAGGACTGAACCAGGACTGAACCAGGTCTAAACCAGGACTAAACCAGGACTAAACCAGGACTAAACCAGGACTAAACCAGGACTAAACCAGGACTAAACGAGGACTAAAACCAGGACTGAACCAAGTCTAAACCAGGACTAAACCAGGACTAAACCAGGACTAAACCAGGACTAAACCAGGACTGAACCAGGACTGAACCAGGTCTAAACCAGGACTAAACCAGGACTAAACCAGGACTAAACCAGGACTGAACCAGGACTGAACCAGGTCTAAACCAGGACTAAACCAGGACTAAACCAGGACTAAACCAGGACTAAACCAGGACTGAACCAGGTCTAAACCAGGACTAAACCAGGACTGAACCAGGACTAAACCAGGACTAAACCAGGACTGAACCAGGTCTAAACCAGGACTAAACCAGGACTAAACCAGGACTAAACCAGGACTAAACCAGGACTGAACCAGGACTGAACCAGGTCTAAACCAGGACTAAACCAGGACTAAACCAGGACTAAACCAGGACTAAACCAGGACTGAACCAGGACTGAACCAGGTCTAAACCAGGACTAAACCAGGACTAAACCAGGACTAAACCAGGACTAAACCAGGACTGAACCAAGTCTAAACCAGGACTAAACCAGGACTAAACCAGGACTAAACCAGGACTAAACCAGGACTGAACCAAGTCTAAACCAGGACTAAAACAGGACTAAACCAGGACTAAACCAGGACTAAACCAGGACTAAACCAGGACTGAACCAGGACTGAACCAGGTCTAAACCAGGACTAAAACCAGGACTAAACCAGGACTAAACCAGGACTAAACCAGGACTGAACCAAGTCTAAACCAGGACTAAACCAGGACTAAACCAGGACTAAACCAGGACTAAACCAGGACTGAACCAGGACTGAACCAAGTCTAAACCAGGACTAAACCAGGACTAAACCAGGACTAAACCAGGACTAAACCAGGACTGAACCAAGTCTAAACCAAGACTAAACCAGGACTAAACCAGGACTAAACCAGGACTAAACCAGGACCGAACCAGGACTGAACCAGGTCTAAACCAGGACTAAACCAGGACTGAACCAGGACTAAACCAAGACTAAACCAGGACTGAACCAGGTCTAAACCAGGACTAAACCAGGACTAAACCAGGACTGAACCAGGACTAAACCAGGTCTAAACCAGGACTAAACCAGGACTAAACCAGGACTGAACCAGGACTAAACCAGGACTGAACCAGGACTAAACCAGGACTAAACCAGGACTAAACCAGGACTGAACCAGGACTAAACCAGGACTGAACCAGGTCTAAACCAGGACTAAACCAGGACTAAACGAGGACTAAACCAGGACTGAACCAAGTCTAAACCAGGACTAAACCAGGACTGAACCAGGACTAAACCAGGACTAAACCAGGACTGAACCAGGACTGAACCAGGTCTAAACCAGGACTAAACCAGGACTAAACCAGGACTAAACCAGGACTAAACCAGGACTAAACCAGGACTAAACGAGGACTAAACCAGGACTGAACCAAGTCTAAACCAGGACTAAACCAGGACTGAACCAGGACTAAACCAGGACTAAACCAGGACTGAACCAGGACTGAACCAGGTCTAAACCAGGACTAAACCAGGACTAAACCAGGACTAAACCAGGACTGAACCAGGACTGAACCAGGTCTAAACCAGGACTAAACCAGGACTAAACCAGGACTAAACCAGGACTAAACCAGGACTGAACCAGGTCTAAACCAGGACTAAACCAGGACTGAACCAGGACTAAACCAGGACTAAACCAGGACTGAACCAGGTCTAAACCAGGACTAAACCAGGACTAAACCAGGACTAAACCAGGACTAAACCAGGACTGAACCAGGACTGAACCAGGTCTAAACCAGGACTAAACCAGGACTAAACCAGGACTAAACCAGGACTAAACCAGGACTGAACCAGGACTGAACCAGGTCTAAACCAGGACTAAACCAGGACTAAACCAGGACTAAACCAGGACTAAACCAGGACTGAACCAAGTCTAAACCAGGACTAAACCAGGACTAAACCAGGACTAAACCAGGACTAAACCAGGACTGAACCAAGTCTAAACCAGGACTAAAACAGGACTAAACCAGGACTAAACCAGGACTAAACCAGGACTAAACCAGGACTGAACCAGGACTGAACCAGGTCTAAACCAGGACTAAACCAGGACTAAACCAGGACTAAACCAGGACTAAACCAGGACTGAACCAAGTCTAAACCAGGACTAAACCAGGACTAAACCAAGACTAAACCAGGACTAAACCAGGACTGAACCAGGACTGAACCAAGTCTAAACCAGGACTAAACCAGGACTAAACCAGGACTAAACCAGGACTAAACCAGGACTGAACCAAGTCTAAACCATGACTAAACCAGGACTAAACCAGGACTAAACCAGGACTAAACCAGGACTTAACCAGGACTGAACCAGGTCTAAACCAGGACTAAACCAGGACTGAACCAGGACTAAACCAAGACTAAACCAGGACTGAACCAGGTCTAAACCAGGACTAAACCAGGACTAAACCAGGACTGAACCAGGACTAAACCAGGTCTAAACCAGGACTAAACCAGGACTAAACCAGGACTGAACCAGGACTAAACCAGGACTGAACCAGGACTAAACCAGGACTAAACCAGGACTAAACCAGGACTGAACCAGGACTAAACCAGGACTGAACCAGGTCTAAACCAGGACTAAACCAGGACTAAACGAGGACTAAACCAGGACTGAACCAAGTCTAAACCAGGACTAAACCAGGACTGAACCAGGACTAAACCAGGACTAAACCAGGACTGAACCAGGACTGAACCAGGTCTAAACCAGGACTAAACCAGGACTAAACCAGGACTAAACCAGGACTAAACCAGGACTAAACCAGGACTGAACCAGGACTGAACCAGGTCTAAACCAGGACTAAACCAGGACTAAACCAGGACTAAACCAGGACAAAACCAGGACTGAACCAGGACTAAACCAGGACTAAACCAGGACTGAACCAGGACTAAACCAGGACTAAACCAGGACTAAACCAGGACTAAACCAGGACTAAACCAGGACTGAACCAGGACTGAACCAGGTCTAAACCAGGACTAAACCAGGACTAAACCAGGACTAAACCAGGACTAAACCAGGACTGAACCAAGTCTAAACCAGGACTAAACCAGGACTAAACCAGGACTAAACCAGGACTAAACCAGGACTGAACCAAGTCTAAACCAGGACTAAAACAGGACTAAACCAGGACTAAACCAGGACTAAACCAGGACTAAACCAGGACTAAACCAGGACTAAACCAGGACTAAACCAGGACTAAACGAGGACTAAACCAGGACTGAACCAAGTCTAAACCAGGACTAAACCAGGACTGAACCAGGACTAAACCAGGACTAAACCAGGACTGAACCAGGACTGAACCAGGTCTAAACCAGGACTAAACCAGGACTAAACCAGGACTAAACCAGGACTAAACCAGGACTAAACCAGGACTGAACCAGGACTGAACCAGGTCTAAACCAGGACTAAACCAGGACTAAACCAGGACTAAACCAGGACTAAACCAGGACTGAACCAGGTCTAAACCAGGACTAAACCAGGACTGAACCAGGACTAAACCAGGACTAAACCAGGACTGAACCAGGTCTAAACCAGGACTAAACCAGGACTAAACCAGGACTAAACCAGGACTAAACCAGGACTGAACCAGGACTGAACCAGGTCTAAACCAGGACTAAACCAGGACTAAACCAGGACTAAACCAGGACTAAACCAGGACTGAACCAGGACTGAACCAGGTCTAAACCAGGACTAAACCAGGACTAAACCAGGACTAAACCAGGACTAAACCAGGACTGAACCAAGTCTAAACCAGGACTAAACCAGGACTAAACCAGGACTAAACCAGGACTAAACCAGGACTGAACCAAGTCTAAACCAGGACTAAAACAGGACTAAACCAGGACTAAACCAGGACTAAACCAGGACTAAACCAGGACTGAACCAGGACTGAACCAGGTCTAAACCAGGACTAAACCAGGACTAAACCAGGACTAAACCAGGACTAAACCAGGACTGAACCAAGTCTAAACCAGGACTAAACCAGGACTAAACCAGGACTAAACCAGGACTAAACCAGGACTGAACCAGGACTGAACCAAGTCTAAACCAGGACTAAACCAGGACTAAACCAGGACTAAACCAGGACTAAACCAGGACTGAACCAAGTCTAAACCAGGACTAAACCAGGACTAAACCAGGACTAAACCAGGACTAAACCAGGACCGAACCAGGACTAAACCAGGACTAAACCAGGACTGAACCAGGACTAAACCAGGACTAAACCAGGACTGAACCAGGTCTAAACCAGGACTAAACCAGGACTAAACCAGGACTGAACCAGGACTAAACCAGGTCTAAACCAGGACTAAACCAGGACTAAACCAGGACTGAACCAGGACTAAACCAGGACTGAACCAGGACTAAACCAGGACTAAACCAGGACTAAACCAGGACTGAACCAGGACTAAACCAGGACTGAACCAGGTCTAAACCAGGACTAAACCAGGACTAAACCAGAACTGAACCAGGTCTAAACCAGGACTAAACCAGGACTGAACCAGGACTAAACCAGGACTGAACCAGGACTAAACCAGGACTAAACCAGGACTAAACCAGGACCAGGACTAAACCAGGACTAAACCAGGACTAAACCAGGACTGAACCAGGACTAAACCAGGACTAAACCAGGACTAAACCAGGACTAAACCAGGACTAAACCAGGACTGAACCAGGACTGAACCAGGTCTAAACCAGGACTAAACCAGGACTAAACCAGGACTAAACCAGGACTAAACCAGGACTAAACCAGGACTGAACCAGGACTGAACCAGGTCTAAACCAGGACTAAACCAGGACTAAACCAGGACTAAACCAGGACTGAACCAGGACTGAACCAGGACTGAACCAGGTCTAAACCAGGACTAAACCAGGACTAAACCAGGACTAAACCAGGACTAAACCAGGACTGAACCAAGTCTAAACCAGGACTAAACCAGGACTAAACCAGGACTAAACCAGGACTAAACCAGGACTGAACCAAGTCTAAACCAGGACTAAAACAGGACTAAACCAGGACTAAACCAGGACTAAACCAGGACCGAACCAGTACTGAACCAGGTCTAAACCAGGACTAAACCAGGACTGAACCAGGACTAAACCAGGACTAAACCAGGACTGAACCAGGTCTAAACCAGGACTAAACCAGGACTAAACCAGGACTAAACCAGGACTGAACCAGGACTGAACCAGGTCTAAACCAGGACTAAACCAGGACTAAACCAGGACTAAACCAGGACTAAACCAGGACTGAACCAGGACTGAACCAGGTCTAAACCAGGACTAAACCAGGACTAAACCAGGACTAAACCAGGACTGAACCAAGTCTAAACCAGGACTAAACCAGGACTAAACCAGGACTAAACCAGGACTGAACCAAGTCTAAACCAGGACTAAAACAGGACTAAACCAGGACTAAACCAGGACCGAACCAGTACTGAACCAGGTCTAAACCAGGACTAAACCAGGACTGAACCAGGACTAAACCAGGACTAAACCAGGACTGAACCAGGTCTAAACCAGGACTAAACCAGGACTAAACCAGGACTAAACCAGGACTAAACCAGGACTGAACCAGGACTGAACCAGGTCTAAACCAGGACTAAACCAGGACTGAACCAGGACTAAACCAGGACTAAACCAGGACTGAACCAGGACTGAACCAGGTCTAAACCAGGACTAAACCAGGACTAAACCAGGACTAAACCAGGACTAAACCAGGACTGAACCAAGTCTAAACCAGGACTAAACCAGGACTAAACCAGGACTAAACCAGGACTGAACCAAGTCTAAACCAGGACTAAACCAGGACTAAACCAGGACTAAACCAGGACTAAACCAGGACCGAACCAGGACTGAACCAGGTCTAAACCAGGACTAAACCAGGACTGAACCAGGACTAAACCAGGACTAAACCAGGACTGAACCAGGTCTAAACCAGGACTAAACCAGGACTAAACCAGGACTGAACCAGGACTAAACCAGGTCTAAACCAGGACTAAACCAGGACTAAACCAGGACTGAACCAGGACTAAACCAGGACTGAACCAGGACTAAACCAGGACTAAACCAGGACTAAACCAGGACTGAACCAGGACTGAACCAGGACTAAACCAGGACTAAACCAGGACTAAACCAGGACTAAACCAGGACTGAACCAGGACTGAACCAGGTCTAAACCAGGACTAAACCAGGACTGAACCAGGACTAAACCAGGACTAAACCAGGACTGAACCAGGACTGAACCAGGTCTAAACCAGGACTAAACCAGGACTAAACCAGGACTAAACCAGGACTAAACCAGGACTGAACCAAGTCTAAACCAGGACTAAACCAGGACTAAACCAGGACTAAACCAGGACTGAACCAAGTCTAAACCAGGACTAAACCAGGACTAAACCAGGACTAAACCAGGACTAAACCAGGACCGAACCAGGACTGAACCAGGTCTAAACCAGGACTAAACCAGGACTGAACCAGGACTAAACCAGGACTAAACCAGGACTGAACCAGGTCTAAACCAGGACTAAACCAGGACTAAACCAGGACTGAACCAGGACTAAACCAGGTCTAAACCAGGACTAAACCAGGACTAAACCAGGACTGAACCAGGACTAAACCAGGACTGAACCAGGACTAAACCAGGACTAAACCAGGACTAAACCAGGACTGAACCAGGACTAAACCAGGACTGAACCAGGTCTAAACCAGGACTAAACCAGGACTAAACCAGGACTAAACCAGGACTGAACCAGGACTAAACCAGGACTAAACCAGGACTGAACCAGGACTGAACCAGGACTGAACCAGGTCTAAACCAGGACTAAACCAGGACTGAACCAAGTCTAAACCAGGACTAAACCAGGACTAAACCAGGACTGAACCAGGACTAAACCAGGACTAAACCAGGACTGAACCAGGTCTAAACCAGGACTAAACCAGGACTGAACCAAGTCTAAACCAGGACTAAACCAGGACTAAACCAGGACTGAACCAGGACTAAACCAGGACTAAACCAGGACTAAACCAGGTCTAAACCAGGACTAAACCAGGACTAAACCAGGACTAAACCAGGACTGAACCAGGACTGAACCAGGACTGAACCAGGTCTAAACCAGGACTGAACCAGGACTGAACCAGGACTAAACCAGGACTAAACCAGGACTAAACCAGGACTAAACCAGGACTGAACCAGGACTAAACCAGGACTGAACCAGGACTAAACCAGGACTGAACCAGGACTGAACCAGGACTAAACCAGGACTAAACCAGGACTGAACCAAGTCTAAACCAGGACTGAACCAGGACTAAACCAGGACTAAACCAGGACTGAACCAGGACTAAACCAGGACTGAACCAGGACTAAACCAGGACTAAACCAGGACTGAACCAGGACTGAACCAGGACTGAACCAGGACTAAACCAGGACTGAACCAGGACTGAACCAGGTCTAAACCAGGACTGAACCAGGACTGAACCAGGTCTAAACCAGGACTAAACCAGGACTAAACCAGGACTAAACCAGGACTGAACCAGGACTGAACCAGGACTGAACCAGGACTAAACCAGGACTGAACCAGGACTGAACCAAGTCTAAACCAGGACTAAACCAGGACTGAACCAGGACTGAACCAGGACTAAACCAGGACTAAACCAGGACTAAACCAGGACTGAACCAAGTCTAAACCAGGACTGAACCAAGTCTAAACCAGGACTAAACCAGGTCTAAACCAGGACTAAACCAGGACTGAACCAAGTCTAAACCAGGACTAAACCAGGACTGAACCAGGACTGAACCAGGACTAAACCAGGACTAAACCAGGACTGAACCAAGTCTAAACCAAGTCTAAACCAGGACTAAACCAGGACTAAACCAGGACTGAACCAGGACTGAACCAGGACTGAACCAGGACTGAACCAGGACTGAACCAGGACTAAATCAGGACTAAACCAGGACTGAACCAGGACTGAACCAGGACTAAACCAGGACTAAACCAGGACTAAGGTCTCCACAGCCTCAGCTCCAAATGAAGCTCATCATGGTCAAGGGGTTCAGCAAACCTGGAGTATCATAGCGACCAACGAGCCAATTAGGAGCCAGACTCCTTCACTTAGCAACGCTGTCAATCAAACCTGTTGCTAAGGCCGGTGGGAGGGGCCTTGGGGAGAGAAGGCGTCTGATTGGTCAGATCTGGGTTTTGAGCTTTTTGCCGGTTAGTGCGTTAGCTCCGCAGGTGTGAGGACAGAGGGAGGTGTCTGGGGAGGACAGAGGGAGGTGTCTGGGGAGGGGGAGGACAGAGGGAGGTGTCTGGGGAGGACAGAGGGAGGTGTCTGGGGAGGGGGAGGACAGAGGGAGGTGTCTGGGGAGGACAGAGGGAGGTGTCTGGGGAGGGGGAGGACAGAGGGAGGTGTCTGGGGAGGACAGAGGGAGGTGTCTGGGGAGGGGGAGGACAGAGGGAGGTGTCTGGGGAGGGGGAGGACGTACCACTGAACAGGTGCCAGTAGTTGTGCGGCTCCAGGGCCTCCTGATCTCCGCGGTCTCCTCGCTCCCCCCGGGGGCCCCGGCTCCTCCTAAGACGCACCTTAAACCCCGAGATGAGGCCGTTCTGCTCCGAGCGCGGCGGGGGCAGCCATGACACCTTTATGCTCTGCACACAGGAAGTGACATTCACACAGGAAATGATGGTCACACAGGAAGTGACGCTAAACAAACAGGAAGTGATGCTCACACACAGGAAGTGATGTTAAACAGGAAGTGATGCTAAACAAACAGGAAGTGATGCTCAGACACAGGAAGTGATGCTAAACAAACAGGAAGTGATGCTAAACAAACAGGAAGTGATGCTCAGACACAGGAAGTGACGCTAAACAAACAGGAAGTGACATCTTTATACTCTAAGTTTGGTTGTTTTATTTGTATTCGTAGGTGAATTTGAAGCTGCTCCAACATTTCCCATTTCACTCAACACATGAAAACACAATCACAAAATAAAGTGTCAGAGCTCCAGTGCAGAACGCGTTGGCTCCATAAATCATTCATTCATTCATTCATCACGCTTGGATAAAAATCACACTAAATATTAAATATATTTAAAAAACACAATTTTCCCTGACAGGGCGCTAAAATCAATCCGTGTGATGTTCATTCATCCATTTTTCAAAATAAAATCAAAAATAAGAAAACAAAAACTCAACTTTTCTTCATTATTTGTCTCCAAAACCAAAATGAAAAAAAAAAAAAAGATATTGATTTCTTTTTTCAGTTTTCAATTTTGTCCATCCATCTTCTCCCGCTTAATCCGGCTGGGTCGCGGGGGCAGTTTGCTGCCCAATCCTCATAGCACCTGACCCCCTATGAACCCCTCTGACCCCCTATGAACCCCTCTGACCCCCTATGAACCCCTCTGACCCCCTATGAACCCCTCTGACCCCCTATGAACCCCTCTGACCCCCTATGAACCCCTCTGCAGGTGGAGCCACAGGAGGAGGACAACATGGTCCTTGATGTTAGTTCAGGTGCTGCATGTTTTTTGGGTTGATGGGGGAAACCGGAGCACCCGGAGGAAACCCATCCAGACACGGGGAGAACATGCAAACTCCACACAGAAAGGCCCGGGCGACCCGAGGATCGAACCCGCAACCTTCTTGCTGTGAGGCCTGAGTGTTGCCACTCAGCCCCCGTGCCGCTGTTTTCAATTTTGTTTCCCCCCTAAACCCCCTCCCCGGTCACACACAGAAGAGTTTTATTTTTACACTTTATTTTAGTTAACACAGACGAGACCTGATTCAGTCCTGATTCAGTCCTGATTCAGTCCTGGTTTAGTCCTGGTTTAGTCCTGGTTTAGTCCTGGTTTAGTCCTGGTTTAGACCTGGTTCAGTCCTGGCTTAGTCCTGGTTCAGTCCTGGTTTAGTCCTGGTTTAGTCCTGGTTTAGTCCTGGTTTAGTCCTGGTTCAGTCCTGGCTTAGTCCTGGTTCAGTCCTGGTTTAGTCCTGGTTTAGTCCTGGTTTAGTCCTGGTTCAGTCCTGGTTCAGTCCTGGTTTAGTCCTGGTTTAGTCCTGGTTTAGTCCTGGTTTAGTCCTGGTTTAGACCTGGTTCAGTCCTGGTTTAGTCCTGGTTTAGTCCTGGTTTAGTCCTGGTTTAGTCCTGGTTCAGACCTGGTTCAGACCTGGTTCAGTCCTGGTTTAGTCCTGGTTTAGTCCTGGTTTAGTCCTGGTTTAGACCTGGTTCAGTCCTGGTTTAGTCCTGGTTTAGTCCTGGTTTAGACCTGGTTCAGTCCTGGTTTAGACCTGGTTCAGTCCTGGTTTAGTCCTGGTTTAGTCCTGGTTTAGTCCTGGTTCAGTCCTGGTTTAGTCCTGGTTTAGTCCTGGTTTAGTCTCTGGTTTAGTCCTGGTTTAGACCTGGTTTAGTCCTGGTTCAGGAGCAGATGTGTTTTTGCGTTCACTGAATTTTAATGTATTTGATTCGAATTTTAACACCTCCCAACAACCACAAACAACCCCACGTAACTTAAACTAAACCGTTACTAAACCAGTACTAAACCTGCACTAAACCAGGTCTAAACCAGGACTAAACCAGGACTAAACCAGGACTAAACCAGGACTAGGACTAGGGAGGAGCTGCGCACGTGTTTGGAAACCACAGACTGGGACTATGAGAGTCCCTCTGACAGTTTGGATGAGTACACGGACACTGTCACCTCGTATATCCACTTCTGCGAGCAGCATTGTGCCATCACGCACCAGGGTGAGTTATAACAACGACAAACCCTGGTTTACTCCCAAACTCAAACAGCTGTGGCTAGTAAAAAGGGAGGCTTTCAGAAGTGGGGATAAAGACCTCTACAAGGACGCCAAGTACCGGTTTAGCAGGGAAGTGGGCACTGCTAGACTCCAGTTCTCTCAGAATATGCAGCAGCAGATTTCAGAGGACGACTCGGCTTCTGTGTGGAGGAGTTTTAGGAAAATCACCAACTACAAACCTAAAACTCCACACTCCACGGATGACCTGTCCCTAGCCAACAGTCTTAACGACTTCTACTGCCGTTTTGATGAGTCATCAAGCAGCTCTCACACCTCCAACTGTCCCAACAATAGAGACAATAGAGACAACCCGGACACTCATCCCCCACCGCTTCCTCACCAGAGCCATCTCCACCCTTTCACATTCATGAGGCAGATGTGAAGAAGCAGTTCAAGAGGATGAATGCCCGGAAGGCGTCAGGCCCAGATGGCGTCTCTGCTGCCACCCTGAGACACTGTGCTAACGAGCTGCCCCAGTGTTTACGGACATCTTCAATTCTTCACTGCAGGCTTGTCATGTGCCTGTCTGCTTCAAAACTTCCACCATTGTTCCTGTCCCCAAGAAGCCAAGGATCACCGGACTCAATGACTCCAGACCTGTGGCTCTGACATCTGTGGTCATGAAGTCATTGGAGCGCCTGGTTCTACCCCACCTCACGACCCTCACGGCCCCCCTCCTGGACTCCCTGCAGTTTGCCTACAGAGCCAACAGGTCTGTAGACGACGCCATCAACATGGCTCTACACACACACTTCACCCTACGGCATCTGGAC